>JAVXUP010002886.1:0-100543 GCA_033070095.1 Escallonia herrerae
CCAAAAAAGTGGTGACAGCAAAAACAAGAGGCAATTCGCTCAATATTTTATTAAACTTAATGTCCATCTGTTCTACTATACCCTAAAAGGGTCCTATATATCTCCATTTTGATAATATGTTAGCAATTTTTAGAATGTCTATTATAGCGATAAGGGATGTGGGATAGTATGTACTAGACAATAGAATGGTAAACGTGTAAAATACCTCCAAAAATTCAACTAGGTGTGCAGCCATCTGCAATTCATTAGGAGTTGGCAAGCCTTGTGGAAACATGGTTAGTAAGCAGTGCGTATACACTTCTTTGTATACCATAACATGTAAAAGCATATGATATGTGGAGTTTCACCTATGCACAACATCTGTAAGTGGTCTCCTACGAGCAAATTATATTGAACACACAAGGCTTTAAATTGTTGTATTCTCGAACCCGAACAATTAATATACGCCGCCATACGCCCTCATGTTGTAAAGAATATCTCATGCAGTTGCTAAATCATCTTGAACAATTAAATTTATTATATGGCAAACGCATGGAACATGAAAAAATTTACCATCAAGTATAGGTCTGAGGTTCGTCTTTAAGACTTCAACAGCAGCTATATTGTTAGAAGTATTATTAAAACTGATACTCATAATCTATATCTTTATTTTAAACGTGTTACATGTTCAGACTATAATATCAGCAATGTGAATTGCATCATGCGGATAGGGAAAGAATTCAAAAGCGATGATTCTCTAGTTCATAATCCAATCAGAATTAATCCAATGGGCCGTCACACAAGCATAATTAACTAGACTAAAAAGATATTTTCAAACATCAGAAGTAAGACCAACTCTGCTATCAAATTTATCAAATCCTTTAGCAACATTATACTGTCTAAGTGCATCAAACCTAGTTATGTTTTTATGAACCTTTTTATACAAAGGTTGCATGTAAGTACTCATATATCTAGTGTACTTATCATTATCAGCAAAACTACAAGCTTGTTCATCGTGAATAATAAATTCAGCAAGACTGTCTCTTTGGTCTCGTGATTATAAATAAATAACTTGCCATCAAAAGATAATGGGTTCGAGTATATTGACATGGCCTTGATTAGGTGCACATGTCGGGTAATGCCTATTAAGATGTTCATTACCACTACCACACTAAAGTAAATTTCCACAATGCTTACATGAAGCTTTTCAAATTCCATCAACTGTAATCTCGTCAAAATAATTCTAACACTGAGCTTTCCCTTCTTTTCTTTTTTTTTTTTGGACTTCTAGCTGACTAGAGGCAAGATTACTTGGTCCTTTATAATGATGACCACTCATCGGGATAAAATTCTGCCCTGGATTAGCAGTGTCGCCAACTGAGCTGCGTTCTTGACTAAAATGTGAGGTATCTTGTGAATCTGTACATTCGAAAGCTGGAATGTTTTGGTTAACTAAATAAAATTTTGGGTATCTATACCTATTAATGGTGGATCTTGAAATTTTGGTGCTTGTGGTGCTCGAGCTGATGCTCGACGTTTTTGGCTACTTGATTTAAGTAATCTTATGAAAGACATATTTGACACTAAAATTATTTGACAAGAATGAAACATAAAACTAGTAAGAGTAATTAAATGGAAAAGAATAAAAGTACTAAATAATTAAATAATACTCCACTTATAATTGAAAATTGGGGAGGGTTATACTTAGTCCTTAGTAATAAATAAGAATGGTAGGAAAGCTTGTAGAATTTAGATAAGAGACATTGATGAAAAAAATGTGAAGAAGAGGGGTGAATTTATAATTTTTTCAAAGTTCACAAAAGTTAAAATACCCTTAAAACTAGTCATTTATAGTTGTTAGGAGGAATAAAAATATAAAAGTAAACCTTTTGGATATTTTTTAATCTTTTGAATTTTAGGAGCCGGGGAAGATAAGGCCATACCTGAGCTTTTTGAAACCGGGCCAAAAAAAGGGGTCATGTCTGCACTTGGCCCTATGGACCAGAGCTGTTATTGTTCACCAAGAGGCCCAAGCTGGCTCGGGCCATTTTAGGGTTCGGTCGGGCTGGCCCACGACCGGCTTGGCTCGTTTGACACCTCTACCTACAGAGTCATTTAACTATTACAACTGATTGCACATGTTCAAGGCACCGATGGTGGTGCATTATCTTAGAGGCATGGTTGCATTTCTCTCTCTCTTTCTCTCTCTCTCTCTCTCTCTCTCACACATTTTTGTCTATTGATTGCTTTCTGCTGTGATCAGTGAAGTGTTTGCCTATTTTATCTTGGGAAGCAGATTTGATGCGACCCTAAGTAGAATAAAAGGGAGCAAATACTATCTTAAGGGCCAAATGCAAAGCATTCAACTCAAACTGTTTTTTTTGTTTCTCCATTACTGCCCTATTTTTTCCAACAAAAAGCAGTTCTAAGTTGGAAGTAGGCTTGTATACATCTCATATATATCCAAATCATCAAAACTTACATAAGCATATAGTACAAAATTATAATCAGAGTATCTGCTACTTGAAGCCACGAAAAAAATGCAAAACCACATCAGCCAAAAGTTTTCTTTCTGCAACAGCAGCAATGCATGATAAGTCTCCTTGCGTTCTAGTCCCGTAAACTCTTGGCTAAACCCATTTTGAAAGTGAAATGCAAAACAAACTTCCTTTTGAAAGTTAAAATCAAAATCAATAACAAAGTAAACCAAGACAAATCCAACCTAAAACCAAAACAAAATCAGCATGGACGTTTGACTAACCTAGATGGCGGTCGCCGCCGCAAAAAGCGTAGATCGTTACCGCCGCCGTAAAACAATATATCGTTGCCTTCGTCGCCGTCAAAATAGTAAATTGCAGCCGTCACCATTTGCACAGTAGACTGTCGTTGCCATGGCGAGGTTGATCAAAGAGAAGAGAGGAGGAAGATAGCTCAAAGAAGCAGCGCTGGACGTCGGGCAGATGCTTCAAGTGGTGAGACGTGAAGAGAGAAAAATAGAATCGTTTGAAATTTTAAATTTGAAATTGGGGTTTAAGAATTGAATTATGGACTTCATAGTATATTTTAAATTTCTTACAATTGGGTTTGAATTGTAATTTCAATACTAAATACGCTGTCTAATCAGAATTATAATTCTTAAGTTGCAATCTCAAAATCAAATTTAATTCCAAGGCTACTTCTATAATCCAGTCAGACCCTAAGACTTTTTATCTTTGCCTTTAGTAAAACTGATTTGCTGAATACACGTGTATATATGCGTATATAAAACATATGATACTCATTTTAAGAATAAAAGAAGGGCCTACTCTTATTCATCCAAATTTCCTTACTAATTTTCATATGTTCCTCACTCATCAAACAAAGAACAGAACTACAGCGGAACTTACAACGCTTTGCCATTAGAATCTCATTCCTTTTCTTCACTGTCTTCACGATATTTCATGTGATATTATTTTTCTTCCCTAACTTTTAGCCCCCTGCTAAAGAGTTCAGTTGCTAGTTTGTTGATTTACTGTGGTGATCCTACCATTGAAGAGTATGAAAGCAGGTATATATATCCAACCATGCAGACAATTATGGAGGAGAAAGAATTGATACAGATAAGAAAAGGGATGGACGTCAGAAAAGATCAACACGAATATACCCCTTGTTGCAGCTCTGCTCCCAAGTTTCTCCATAGGGAAAAGGGTTCGTAATCTTCATACAAATTTCTTCCATTTCGGAAACATACCATCCCTGTCCTCGCTCCGCCGGTCCTTCAACTCTGTCCGTGATTAATCGATGCGAAAGCTTTGGTTCAAAAGATGAGATTTCACAAGCTATTACAGGATGGATAAGTTACGCAGAAATAATGAGGACGCATGTAACATTAACCAAATAGGGCATGAATCACATTTATTGTTTCAAAACTAAACAGAATCTTCGGTTAATAAAGTCAACCCGAATGTCCCAATATAGCAACAAAGTCAGCAAACCTTGGGTTGCATGACATGAAAAACATTCATCCTTTACACAAGGTAGTAGGATCAAAGAACTCCAAAGAATGGATTTTTTATTGCATTGTCCAATTCAGTCCCAGCTGAAACCAGCACTGCCATGTCAAATTTATCCCTCGGCATGAACAGGAATTCGTCCCCTTCCATTTTCGAAAAGCCACACAACTCAAGGAACTGGATACCTCCTTCCACTTTGCCGACTCTATTCTGTTGACGTAGAGGAAAAAATTAAAGATAAATATCCCAACATCCATCATTCAGAACGTTGGTATCAAGCAATATTGATACCACGGCATATAATTGTGTGGTACGTTAGTGTTTTTACTTGAAAAGGACTGCGATGGTCGGTTAAAATGAACCCAAACAAAAAGGATTTATCAGACAGGTGTAAATAGTTGGAAATTGGACCGCCAATCACAAAGAGTACTGTTTGGGTGTAAGAAATAAGCAGTGCTTGAGAGGTCGATCCGTCAAAGGTGCAACTTTCAAGCCCCAAAAGGCATTAGGCTAAGTGCTTTAGGGGTTATTAAGGAGAACCAAATAATAAGTTAAATAAATAAAAATCCAAAACAATTGGCTCAAACAATCTCGCAGGAAACTCACCTGAAATGCAGCATTACTGAGTCTAATTTTTCGGAATTTCTCTTCATCGGGATTCGATGCAACATTCTTTAAATAAGTTAGAAGAGTGCTGAATGCTGTTTTGACTTTAGTGTCATCATCCTAGTCCATAAGAAAAAGAAAAGAACGATTAAGCTCACATAGTGACACTTGGAAAAATGCAAAAAGAGAAGCAAGTGTTGGTCTTTACAAAACTCAAAAAAAAAAAAAATTACACAAATGATACTGTCAAACTGTTTGAAACTGAAAAGTGCTACTTCCCTTATGCATCAAGAGGTGACCACGCACATGGTTTGTAGTCGATTAAGTGCAGACCCTAAGCTTGACATGCCAAACACAGACATGAATACACACATGCAGATTACACTTTTCTCCATTAACATTGCCCTTTCAAGGACGAAGACGAATTTACCCAGCATTGCTGACCCAAATCACCTGATAGGAGAGAAGAATTCAATCCTCAGCCCTCTACCAAAGTATACTAGCGTTTTTTTTTAGCTCACCACCCTAGTCAGCACACACGCATTGTTCCATGGCAACACCATCATTTTTGAATATTACATTTCTTATGTGTCTGCGAAATGGGGGAGGAGCGTAGTGAAAAGAACCCAACTTCCTCACCTCATACCGTCAAAGGAGAAACCCATGTCCCACCACCAGCTCCAGTAGAACCCCCTTGAATTTTCGAAGAATCTACACAAAACTACTCAAAAGAGGGAAGAGTGCTGTTGATAAACGTCTACGATCACCACACTGCCTAGTAAAATACCAAAACTACTCATTGCCACCATACTCTCCCTAAATCATACAAGTACCTTAACAAGCCAAAATGTCCCGGTTGAGTTGCTAGTTCTATTCTTGGCATCTCCCTAGATAGCTTCTCTTAAAGTTCTAAATATTCAATTATAAAGGTTACAAGCTGACAACCGCCAAAAAAAACAATGAAGAAAAGCTTTTGTGAAGACAGTAGTGAAAACGTAAAAAGAAGTTTTTATCTTTGTTCTTTCCGGCTTTTTTTCCCTCTTCTTACTGGGTGATTATGCATGTTACATGTAATATTAAATTCATTAAAATACTTCGTAAAGCCTAAATCACAACGTAATCATTCCATACCTTATTGTTCTGCTTAAGAAATCGTAAACACTCTCTCATTTGCTCTGCCTTTGTAGCAGGCCTAATTGGCAAGCTCTGCAATGGATTACGATATGAGAATTTCGCTTTCCAAATACAAAATTGACTACTTTGTCGGAGGACAAAAGAATTCTACTTCTAATCTAATTAGTTAAACATTACCTTCTTTTCCTCCACAATGGGTGCAACAGGTTTTACATTAGCAGGATCTTCCAGAGGCAATCCAAGCTTCCGCCTTCTTTCTGCCTGCGAAATCATTTATAAATGGTCAAATAACCTGGAAGTGGTGAATCAGCCTTTTCCAGTATGAATGATCGAGTATTTTGGCTCTTCAAGACAATACTGGTTTATCAACTTTAAGATTTGGTCTGTTGCGGATGCCTATCAAAAAATCCTAGCCTCCTTAATCTTTGAATTTTAGGATAGAGGGCTCTTTGAGCATAGGTGCAGAGATATGTCTCACATCAGCACAAACTACATAGCAGTCAATTTACTTGGTGAGATCACTATCTCTTGGAAATTTTAAGCACTCAAGGAATAGTTCTCAATAAAAAAATTCCACCATTCTTGTGGTAATGAGAATTAAGTTTAAACTATAAACTTCCTGCAGCCTTTTCTGATTTCAATCAGAAAATCTTAGGCAAATTATAGGTCTTAGAAATTTCTGTTCCTTAAAAGAATATGCATACAGCAAAAACATACATACACGTTTGTTCTTTATGTGTGTGTGTGTGTGTGTGTGTGTTCCTGTGTCTGTGCACACCCTCGCACCTCTTGCCGTGGGTATGTTCAAACTCATGATTGGTCAAGTTATCAGCTCACCTCAAATGCTTAAAATGATTCAGAAATATAACATGGCGAAACTCTAACCAGCAGCTTGGCAAAGTCGGATGTGAAGCATGGAAGAAAATCTAAGTAAAGAAAAATCTTTATTATGACTGGAGAAACTGCAGGATATCATCAGGACCTTATCTTCTTCCAATTTTTGTCGAATTTTCTCTCTGGCTCTTTTCTCTTCTTCTTTCTCTGCCTTTCGCATGGCCATAATACTGTGGAGCAGAACAATACATGTTTCTCAGATTAAGGAAAGATAGCTAACTAAAACCATAACTTGTGAACAAAAAAGTAGTGAGAGACTAAAACGAACCGCTTCCTTTCATTGTCTTGTTCAATTCTCTTTGCTTCAAGAAGTTCCTTTCCTACTCGAATTCGCTCCTAAGAAATAACAGAAACCATGTTAGCAAACAACAGACGTGGAATCCTTGTGGCAAAGAAGAAGATCGACGAATACAAGTAAGCTTAACAAGGTGCATAACTAGTAGATGAGATTCCATTTACCAGAAAGGCGGTAACAGATAGAAGCTAACAGCTAACACAAGGAAGTGTTCCAAAGAGTGATTTAACTTAAAGAAACACACATAATTAGCGTGCCAAAGACGGCAGACTATCAAAAAATTGTCAGATATACATAATTTAATTATCAAGGAACCGTCTTAGTAGCCATCTTGTTTTGAGATGGGCTACGGTAATTTGGGTAGTGGTGGTGATAGATTAGATGACACAAACACCCGCCGGCCTCACTCAATTTCTATCAAAAACCCCATCTCTCATCCCACACACTTTCAATAAGGCCTGAAAAACAGACACGAAATAACATGGCTTCGTGATCCCCACCTTGTTGAAAGTTCTATACTGTCAAACAAACTGCCAAAATAACCAGCTTTCCCTACAGCTCAAAAGGTCTCCACAAAACCCAAAAAAGAAAAGAAAACATCAGTCCAGTTGAAAGAGAACCTCCTCTTTTCTTAATATCCTCAACTTAGTATCCTGCACACACACTAAACACAGAACCAAATCGTTTTTTGGATACGAGATCTTTAGCCTTTTAATACAAGGCATTAAGTCCTCGGGCATATCCATCATTAACATGTATATGAAGATAACTATTGTCAGCATATAGATAAACATATTTACAACGCTCTGCAGGTGCACTCCCTCTAGGGTATTTATGACATTTGTTGCTTTGTGTTCTTGCTCTCCAGCTAGCTATAAGTGAGTTAGCTCAACATGTCAACTGCAGTCAGATATTTTGAGGACAATCTAGGTACCAAGTGGTTAAATTTTATTATATATACTGCTGCATCTACAAAACCAAGATGAACACCAAAGGAAGTGACACGATAATACAGAACGAAGACGTTAGAAATCCTTGAAAATCATCTATTAATTCTAAAAGCAGCTAACAGCTAAACAGAAGTCAATATTGTGTAAAAATGGCAGAATAGCCACTCATGGTTTGGCTCAGTTGCAAGAAAACATCTCGGGTTTCAACTGTTGCAAATGGACCCTTATGATGTCGATTTTGTTGCAGCAGTTGAAAACCATGACTGAACAAATGAACGCCTCATTTACCCTGCACAACTCTGTGGCCTCCCCTTCATAGTCACTCCCAAAATCTCAATAACCATTGTCCTCAAACCCTAACCTTAGAATCACCAACATCATTGCAGAGGTGCTGGCAGCGGTGAGGTAGGCCACCGGTGAACGACAACAGCTAGTCACCTAGAGGTGGTGGTGAACGACAACTGAATGAAGGAAGATCGGTACAGAAGAGGCCCCACCCCCGCAATCTCCCCAAGGGGACTGGGGCCGTCGCTGCCAGAGACAAGTAGTAGAAGAGGTGGTAAGCAGGTCCACCCCAGTATCAGGATCTCGAGTGACACTATGCGAATCATGGACAGCTGTCGTGGAGAGTGCTATGAGGATTGAATTGGCCAGGCAAGCATTTTTGGGGGCGCCTAGGCAGTGACTAAAAATTTGTTGGTAGAAATTAGGATTAGGGGTTGGTTTGAGTGGGGGAAGAAAAAGGGACACGGAAGTGATAGAGAAGGAAATGAAGGATAATGAAGTCATTTCCTCAGATAAAATTTCTCAAAACGCACTTCTCAAGCGCTACGTCAATCTAGACAACTTTTCCAACAGTTGCCACAAATACAACACCATGGGGAGTCGCTGGCAAGAATTGAAACCTTATGTGCTTTTCAACCAAGACAAGCCACAAGGGGTTATTTTACAACTTTCCCCACTATCATTGAAGTACAAGGCACAGCTAGCACAAAAAAATTTCATATAAAAGATTCAAACATCAGACTTCAAGGTGTAAAGAAGAAAGGAATACTTCTACGGCATAACCCAAAGCAAATAGTATAGTACACAAAGGACTACCTTCTCTCTTTCTCTTTCCATTCTCTTCTCTTCCTCTTCCTTCTTTTTGCGAGCTTTCTCCCTTAAAAGTATTAGAGAGATGTAAGCTTAAGAAAAATCAATCATAAGTATGAAATCTTCAAAAACAGATATAAATTTTTCTAAAAAACGTTAAGAACTGCAAAAATGTAGTGTGGGCTTTTGCAAGAAGAAAGCAGGTGTATGGTATGATCTTTGTGGATCCTAGCCCGCACATATACAACTGCCCACTCATGAGGCCAAATACATAGTTCAGCAGAAAGTGCTGGCAAACGGTCAACGTCAAATGGCACATCAGCCCCTCTGCCTCTGGTGAAAGAAGGAGGTAATGATGGTGCCAGACAAGAGGGAAAACAATCATAATTGCCAAAAATCTGGGCTATATCTGTTATCCGCTCCCAGCACCAAGCTTGTATAGGCCCATCTCATGGTACCTTATGAACAGTAAATAACAATAATGCATAGATATTGTATCAGCAAAAGGAAGAGGATCCATACTTTAGTTCTTGTGCTTTGACTTTCATTTCTTCGAGCGTAAGAGAAGGTTTGGGAGCCTCAGCTTTGGTGTTGGCAGGGACCTAGAAAGACATACATAAGAGACAACTGGATCGTGGCAAAGTTATTTTTATCTGACATAGTGCAAGAGAGCTACAAAACTGTACATCAAAAAGCAGGCTGAATTGCTACTTCAACAAAAATGATCCCATCTCACCAAAAGCATTACTTATGCCATATACATGAAATTGACAACGTGGGTTTTGTGTGCATGTTTGGACATAAGAACATGAAGTTAATCCCCATCAAAGAACAAGAAACAGCCATTCAAAAGTAAAAGCAACAAGTACAAACTCCAAATCCAACAAAATGAAAAAATCACAAAGCGAAAAAATATAAGACAAATCCACCATATCAACCCCAAACAGATGAAAAGTCAAAAGTCATTGGGAGTTTCCTAGGAAATCTCCAAACCCAAAAACCTTGGTTTCGTTAGTAGCAAGCATTAAGTATCCATTGGCGCACAGTAGTTACCTATACCCAAAATACTGTAGCACAAAAGTTCAGTTTGACACATAACAGTTCACCCAATGCACGAGACATTACCTAAAATTTGATAAGGGACTTATAGGAAGAGCAAGATAAAGCATGAGATGCACACAATTAAATAATCATACCAATGGCATCTCATCTATGTCGGAATCGTTCTCATGCTCAACTATCCAAGTCGCAGCAGCCTCAAACTACTGTTACCTGGGAAAATTTTGAAACAAGTGTAAGCAGATGTGTAGTACAACTATCCAATTAATGAAACAAAAACCGGACAACGAATAGAAATAAGTTATGCTGCAAGAGTACAGCTATGCTAAAAGCAAGATTATCGTGTTACTTAATAGAAAGTGGTGTACAGAATTATCACATTCACATAGAGAAAATGAAAGAATAAACCTAAGGATCTTATATGAAAAAAAAGTCAGCCTTTGAAGCTGGTATGGAAGTATTAGCCCATGCTGCGCATCCTGTTTGTGAGAAATCGATGTCCATTTGGGATTGTTGAAGTAACTAGACCAAAAGAAGTAAAATTTCAACGAGTAGGTCAAGCCAGAAGTCCATTTACATGCTATAAGGATGGCCGGTGGCATATGCCATTAGAGACAGTTGTGATAGCATCAATGATCACAAATAGTCTTTGTTATCATATAAACAAGGAGAGAATAATGAGGCACCATAGAGTAGGTATGTGACCTGTGAAAGGAATGACATATACCAAGTAAATGGGACATGAGGTAGCATAAACAGAAATGACACAGCGAGAGTTAGTGATCAAGGGCTTCAAATAAATGATCGTGGAGAAGAAGCATCAATGTTATAGATCTACCAATTAAAGACTATATAAACGTTGCACTCTGCCTAACTTGTCTCAGCTAGTAAACCTTTGTTAGACCTTCAGCGTTTTCAGGGATACGAAGTCATTTACACTGATATATGATTTGAGATGAAATAAGATCCTAAAAATGATTTCCCAAGCAACAACAGATAGATACCACAATCATTAGCCTCATAACGAGAAATACAAAACCAAATAATCGTTGAATTGGTAAATCTAATCCATTCGACAACTCAAGCAATGTCAATGCCAACATGTTCTACATCCAAGCAGTTGGTGCGACCATTCTAATACAAGCTGGCCTTCCTGTAGGGGAACTAAGTTTGGCATCAAAATAATATCCCATATTCTATTTCCACCATGATTCTATAAACATTTAGAAGAAATGAGATCAACAATATATGGTCGAAGGGGCAAGCTTTTCTGGTGAGGGTGGAGGAAGGGCCCAACAGGACAAGCACAAACTGCAGCACATCTCTTAACTAGCTTGGTTAGAATTACTACGACTTCCCAATGATATTCACTGGAACAAAACTACCCTTCTAAAACTTACTGATAAGTTGGGAGAGGACATTGATATGACATCGGTGAGCATTATTTTCTATTTGTCTTTACACAAAATATTACCTGACACAGCTTCCTGTTCTAGCTTTAAGAAAGACAATATTCTTATTACTTCTCAGAAAACTTTGACTTTCATTCCACCACCTGCTGAGACCATAGCTAACGCCGAAGATACTTCCCTTCACAGCATAGAGATAGGGCTACGTCGCTTTCCGAAAACTAAATGGATGAAAATTAAAAAAGAGAGGCACCAGCGATTGACCAGGACCGCTTCAAATGAAGACTCATGTTGGGCCGAACGAAGGAGTCAATAGAACAATTTGATGTCATTCCACCTACGTTACATGGACTCAGCACCTTGGCGCAAAGCACCATATCGAAAACACGAGAAAGATGCGGGTGTGGGATCTATAGGACACGCCACGTTGCCAATTGGAGAGTCATCTCTGCGAATTTATCACCATGGATGATGGAAGGTCTAAGGAAGAAGAAGAAGAAGGCACATAGTCCAGATCTCTGTGTGTGTGTGTGAGAGAGAGAGAGAGAGAGAGAGAGAGAGAGAGAGAGAGAGAGAGAGAGAGAGAGAGAGAGAGAGGGAGAGAACGCCATGGATGATGGAAGATGAAGGATAAACGAAGAAGAAGACGAAGAGTACAGATTTGTGTAGGGGAGAGGGAGGGAGGGAGGGAGAGAGAGAGAGAGAGAGAGAGAAACCATACCTCGCGCCTGACTCGTGGATAGGCGTGTGGGTCACAATAAATGACCTTCACGTGTTTTCCTTTTCTTTTCCACCATACAGCATGACAGCATCATCAGATTACTTACTCCTCTTCAAAAAATATATATCAACCCCTATAGTTTGTGCTAGTCTCGTAAAAGTACTATTTGACCTCAACTCTTTCTCTACGTGTCGCTGTGTCCGTGTCCAAATTCAGAGCCGTGTCCCCGCGTGCTATTATTTCAGAAATGGGCAAGTCCGACACACACACGTGTCTGATCCGGAAACTGACACTGAGTCCATGAAACATAGCATTCCACCACCTATTGAGACTAAAGGCCTAGCTAATATCAACGATACTGCCCATAACGGAGTAGACATAGGGCTACGTCTCTTTCCGTGAACTCAATGGGTGGGAATAATAAAGAAGTGCACAGGCACTTGACCAGGACCCCTGCAAACGAAGACTCATGTTGAGGACCGAGTCCATAGAACAAACAAAAAACGAGTAGTGAATGAGTCAATTCTCCTTTTAGTCATCTACTGATTATGACACTTCATTTAGAGGTCCAAGTTTGTATCTGTCATTTTGGTCATCCATTCTTTCCTTCAAATCAACAAATATAGACCCCTACAGACACACCTGGACATAAGAGGATACTTAAGGACCTTAATTCTATCAATAAAATCCTTAGATGCAGTAATAACATTTGTACACTAATTAATAGGGCTCAGCCACCAGAAAAAGAGGGCGGACCAATCACAAGGCTCCCACAATAGTAGAGTCCAGTATGGTTGATTTACACACTTTGAGCCCATTTTTGGAGAGACTGTTTTCATGTGTTCGAACCTGCAACGTGTCATTGAAAATTACACCCTTATCCCAACCAAAACTTTATCTCCTTTAGTAGCTAGCGGGATCTAGTCTGTTGTGTTCCCTCCTACTTCAATTATTATCCAAAGTAACTGGTTTGAAAATTATTCAAAATAAGTAATTTAAGCCAAATAGAATGCAAACACTGTGTTTCTCCCCAAGTCGTCAGTAATGTAGAAGATGCAGCCAAAAAGAAAAACTAAATAAAAAAGAAAGAAAACTAATGCCCCATTGTATGACATTGTTTTTTGCACTCACCAGAGTAATGAAGTGCCCGGGTTGCCCTAGCCTTTGAAAATCCCGTTTCCTCAAGATCCACAAGAAGCTTCTGGTCAACTTTGGGAACAACCATATCTAACACGGGAAAACAAATTCAAAAATTGCATATAATACTTTACAATATTAACTGCTGCTTTAGAATACAACAATTACACATAATATAACAGTTAAGAGTTTTTAAAATCATCTGAAAAATATCACTATATTTCCAGATAGTAAGAGAAGATATGGCAGTTCATTGTATTACTACCTCAAAACAGAGCATCACGTCCACAAGACAACTCATGTAACCTAATTATTTAGAAGCAAGGCCTATTACAAGCTTTGCGCAAGGCTCTGCCCTAATTAGTTGAGTTTTCTCAAATCTATTATTTGACTTAAAATACTGTCCGTCCAAAACTATTGGCCATCTTTCCTTGTTGAGCTGTCCCAAAAACATTCCTCGCTATCTAAATTTAGCATACAATCTTTAAAAGTTTCCAGTTCTACCCTTCTTTTGGCTATTTAAGTCATCCCTCATTTATGCTTTCATTATACTAGGACCCACACAAACTCCTTTTCTCTCTCCCTCTCATTTCTCCTTGCAATGAAAAGAAGAACGATAACAGCAAAAGCTACAATCTGAAATCAGGGATTTTTAGTTTCTCAAACAAATGGATTTGCATGAGTCAATTAGGTTGTGATGTTCAGCTTGTGTTCAAGGCGGCGAGAAGGTGAAGAAAGAAATGAGTGCAAAGAAGATGATGATGGTTGTGGTGCAGTCAAGAACGATGAAGGTCCACCAATGTGACCGTTGATTGGGATGAGATGGCGGATGGCCAACAATTGCGTTTAGTATCACCTCAAAGTAATGGCAATGGGCAGCGACTGGGCAAACCGCCTAGGTGCCCTAGGTGGACAACTAGGCGTCTCAGGCAGACTAGGCGATCAAGGAGGACTGCCTAAGCGTAGATGCGGACGGCACCAAAGACTAGGTGGGCACCAAAGACTGCCTAGCGTAGATGCGGACGGCACCAAAGACTAGGTGCGCAAAGCGACATCCCGTTTGGAGATCTTCAACAATTGTTCCCATTTATTTTTCATCAACAAAGAGAAAAGCTTTCAACTTTAAAAAAAAACGAGGTTTTTGTGCCCAACAAGCTTTTTTGAACATTATTCAACCATATGCCACCAATTAACAGGAAAAGAAGAAACCAAGATTAACATCCCTTTTCCTGACTTTAGATTTTAGATTATGCATAAAGCTTCGAGATTGAATTAAAAGCATCAGAATTTTTTGAAGCTGGAAACCATATTCGGCTTTGAATGTTGAGCGTAAAGGGACATGGTATTTTGTTCTCTGTTGACGTCGTTTATCACAGACAAAGATGGTGGGACCATGATAACTCCTTGAAGTTTTTCATAATGCCTAACATACTTAATCAGGGCTAGAATGGGAAAGAATAGGTAACATTGACATCTCTTTAAAGTTTGTACAAAAAACAAAGTGATCAATAAGTTTGGCTGTTGGGACGTAGGAGTACTATTCGGATAATATTTAAGTACATGCTATTCATTCTTTCAATCTGTCTCTGCATTACTTTTATTAACTGCCAAACACTTCCGACTTTGCATGTAAACATCTTACCAACGAAATTACCATACAAAACTTGCTCCAATTAGTTAGTTAATACACGCATTTTTCATAAACCAATTAATTTTCTTATGGGTAACTAGCAATTGTTTCAAACACCCAAAAAAAAAACAGGAATATACAAGAAAACCAACCTTCAGCATGCAAATGTAACCTCAAAACTAGGCATATTCGTTTTGTACTTCATCTAAACATTTTTGGGCAAAGTTCCCATTAATGGTTGGCAAAAGTATAAGCGAGCTCTAAAATCGCAAAATTGGAACCAAACGCAATTGGAAAAAGAAATCCAATTAGATAGGCTGCCAATGAGCATTATGGCCTTTGTGAAAGGGATTGAACCCCCCCCCCCCCCCCCCCCCCAAAAAAAATACCCAACAGTCTTCTATAAACATAAGATCAGCCAGCTTCAGATCCATTCTGTCCAAAAGATTGCTTCAGTTGAACTACAACTCCGAGAAGGGAAAATGTAAGGTTAAAATGTGTGACAGTTCACTAACTTCTTTCAATCATAATTCAGTAACTTCACTTAACTATAGGAATCTACAATTTCCCATTCTTTTGTAATATGCAGAAGCTCATCATGAGTGTATAAGCATAAATTTCCAAAACAGTATTTTCCCCCTTTGCTTTTTGCAAATTCCTAGGTTACATTAGTACATGTAAATCTTGACTTTTCTCGTTGCTTTTCCCCCGGTTTGATTTGCAAAACGGAACATAATTATCTCTGATCTGATCTCAATTTGCGTCTGACACAATGTTAACATAGTACTATAATCATCCTACCAATTGCCAAAAAAAAAAAAATCAAAGGGTAAAACCAATTGGAATTGCAAGCAACATTATTATTGACCTTTCATCAGCAGATTCCTAGGTCTAAATCTGAAACTCGAGCAATGACCTCACTCAATGCACTTACTTTAACAAGCGCTAACACGATCAAATCTTAACCTAGTCATTTGCTAAAAAGTCAATGCCGCTGTAACGGGTGGAGAATCAATCCATGTACAGAAAAGGAGTACCTTCTGGCTGCTGGCTAGTACTCGCATCCTCCATAGCCACGTCATCATCCCTCTGAGCCTTGGGAACCTCCAAAGCTATCGGCTTCGCTGCCTCCAACGTCTTGTCCACGAACTCAGTATGCCCCGTCCTCTTCGTGTGCAAATCAGTCTCCTAAGAAAATTAAAACACAAATCAAAACCTCAAAAGTCACACACCACAGTAGAAACCGTGGGCGCAGTTTCGTAAGTTTTGTCCCTCCTGACTGTCTACTAATTCTTCAGTCTGTCTTGTCAATATAGTAATTACAAACCTTGAGGATCTGTGTGGATTTAAAGCGGCAAGGCGCTGAATTTTTACTAGTTCCTAGTTTGACTCGTTGGTGTCTGATTGCTTCTTCGTATGAGTCGTCAAACAATAGTCATTATAAACTGAGGATCCCGCTGAATCTGATTAATTTCCAGTTTAAGTTGTCTAGAAACACTTGCCTGATCGCTTCTTAGTATGACTCCTTAGACAACCGCTATGATTAATTTCCAGTTTAAGTTGTCTAGAATGCGGCGTGCTAACCAGATTGCCCAAAGAGTCCAAGCTAAGATCTCAAAAGCCTGTGAAGAAATACTGTGAATATTGAAGGGTGTAATAAGCCATTTAACCAGCCATTCCGACAGGGATAAGTGTTGAGCATCCAAATGGAATCCTAGCAATCCCCCAAACCGGTCTCATAGCCTCATAAAAAAAAATAAAAAAATAAAAAAACAAATGCGAGGCAGACACCTCAAAACGCAGACATAATGGACATGAGGTGGTAACCGTAAGTTCTCCACGGGATAACGCAAGACGTATCAGAAGCCGGTCCCATAAAACATGGCCATAAGAAGAAAATAATCTTATAAGGGAGCCTGAGTTTCCACAGACAATGCCATACACTCACTGGTATGCTAGGAAAAATGATAGACTGGTGTCCTTCTGATGCCAAAAGTTGGTAAGAAGAGCCAAAAGTAAATTCTCCATGAGCAAAAGGTGCCCAATACCATTACTTTGGATAACCATATCGAGACAAATACAAGCTCCGAATGGCCTGGACCCCTGGCCTGCAAAGATGTGCCGCAAGTTTTTTACCTATCCACCCATGTTGAGGATTTAGGACATCTGCTACTATCCATTGTCATGTCTGAGCGGATTGTAGAGTCATAAGCACTGAACAAAAATAGCCCGGTACCCAATTAGACTTCCATAAACTAAATGTGGAAGACATGGTGACCTGACGCCATAATCCCTTAAGGAGGATATCACGACCAAACAGTATACCTCTTCAGCTATACGAGACCTAGCCTTTAGATTTACAATGCAAAAATTGGCCTGCTAACAGTATTTTCCTAAGAGCACGTAATTAAGCAAGCTTTCTGGTTTCCAAAGAATGCATGCTCCCACTTTACCAAGAAGTGCTTGATTCATCCATTGAATGTTGTGCAGGCCTAACCCCCCTGACAAGGGGTTAACACAAATGCTTTCAACTGATGCAGGTGAAGATGGCCAGAGGAGGTTGTGCCCGACCATAAGAAATTGGAAAGTGTGGAGTGAACTTTCTAATGAAAGGATGCCGGCAATTGAATCACCAACATATAATGACTAAGCATAGGCCAGACTGCAGCTTTAATCAACGTCAATCAGCCCACTCGACTAAGAAATAAACATATCCACCCTTGGCACTTTTGCTTAATTCAGCCCATCAACCTAGCCAAAATTTCTTTTTTGTGATCCATCCAATCCAATTGGATCACCAGATATCTGCCAGAGCCTGAACCCAAAGGAACTTTAAGCATTTGTCTTGCAAATTTGGCTACTTTACAAGGAGTAATCATGCTTACATTAAGGGTGGATTTGTCATAATTAATCATTTGACCAGACTGGTGGCAATAACTTGCTAAGGTATATTGCAGGTACCAGATAGAATAGGTACGATGGAAAAAGAGGAAGTTATCATCTACAAAAAAAATAGATGCATAATAGGGGGAGATTTCCTAGACACTGCAATACCTCTCAGATTCGCTGAATGCATGCCCTCACATAAAGTTGCAGACAAAGCCTCTGCATACATAATAAAGAGAAATAGGGACAGTGGGTCCCCCTGGCGAAGACCCAACAGGAGCTTTAATAAGGGACCTGGCCTACCATTGACTAATACTGAATATGAGACTGTTGAAAGACATTACATTATCAACCGCACCCAATACAAGGAAAAGCCAATGATAGATAACACATGTTCCAAGAAGTCCCATCGGATACAATCATAGGCTTTGCTCATGTCTAACTTTAATGCAGCGTTCTCATCCTGACGGTGTCAAATGAAGTGTACTAATTCTTAAGCTAATATAATGTTGTCTTGTATACGCCGCCCCAAAACGAACCCATTTTGGAACAGAGAGATTAGAGATCCCATAATTGGCCAAAGCCGGTTAACCAAGATCTTAAAAATCAGTTTATAAACGACATTGCAGAAACTGATATGCCTGGAATATGTCACCTACTTCAGGTGCAATTTTTTTGGGACAAGAACAATAAAAGTCTTGTTAATTTCCTTAAGTATCTTACCCGAGTGAAGAATCGACTAAAGAGCTGAGGTGACTGATGGACCCACAATCTGTCAATAGTGTTGAAAAAACACGGCTGGCATATCATCAGGACCAGGAGCCTTAAATCCTTCAATTTGCTTGATAGATAGATCCACCTCATGGCCAGAAAATGGTCTATCAAGTAGCCTCAATTGTGCAGAAATTAGGCAACTTTGCAAATGCCTCAAGATAGAGAAGTTGCCAAGATTACGTCCGGCTACCTCTGAATCTAAGCAAGAGAACAATTTAAAAAAATAATCTTGGAAGATATCCATAATATGTTGTTCATCGCTAGGCAAGGTATCGCTGGATGTAAGGAGGCAAGCCACATGATTTCATTGCCTACGAATATGCCAAGTAGAGTGAAAGAAATGTGTATTACAGGCCCTTAATGCCAGCCATCGCTCACCACTCCTTTGGGCCCAATACATTTCTTCACAAGCTAAAAAATGATCATATTGTGCTCTTAATTCCTGATCATGTTGTTGTTCCTCCTCTGTGTCCACATGTGCTTGGCCCGCAGTAACAAGCCTTTAGACAGTGCTAAGCGGCAAGGTCAAGTTCCTAATTGCTGAGCGATTCCAGATCTTGAGGTCAGCCTTCAGGGATCTAATATGTTGCACCACCTTATACCTTGGTGATCCCGAGATCTGATAACCCCAGGCATCTCACACCGCTACTGACCCAAAGGGTACTGTATGATCTGACCGAAGACTGGACATATTACTACCCAATGCCTCAGGAAATAAAGACTATCAAGCCAAATTGGCAAAAACTCGATCTAACACCTCATAAGTACACCCGCTATCTCGTTTATTGTTAGTCCATGTATACTTTGGACCACTGACATGAATGGATAGAAGGCCCAAGCAATCGAGGAACGCCTGAAAGTCAGCACAACCTGGGATTGAGTGGCGTTGAGTGCCACATTTATCCATGAATGAAAGAACTTGATTAAAATCGCCTAAGAGCATAAGGCTCCCCGTGTATGGAGACAAAATACTCGCTAACTGAACCCAAACAGCTCTACGCACTGACGTGACCGGATGTCCATATATAAACCCCACATGCCACGAATACATAAATTCATCTGCGACTTGCATCAAAATAAGATGTTCATTTTTAAATACTAAATTCATTTGAAGCAAGTCATCCCACCCTAACCATAGCCCACATGCAATCCCGTAAGCATCAATCCTTATCGATGACGTAAACCCACGGCAAAGTAACTTTTGTGATACAAATTGTACCTCTGATTCGGTCTCCATTAGGAACACAACATTAGGTCTTACAGCTCAAAAAGCTTTCCCGTGTGCACGAACTGTGAGGGTGTTCCCAAGCCTTCAATAGTTCCAGCTGAATTGTAACTTTGTCATTCCTAGGCCAATTTTAGTGTTTTTACACTTTTTGAAAACCAAAAATAGTCTACTACAACTTTGTAGTTTTGGGTTTTCCTAAATTCCAAGTGATCGATATTCAAAAATAGACTTGAATATTGTTATGCTTATATTTCTGCCAATTCAGGTCAACCAGTATCGATTTGTTGTATCTTATTTGTTTCTCATTGGTTTTTAATGTTCTTTAACATTATGAAATCCTTGAAGAGTCTTCTTCAACTTTGTAGTTTAAGGTTTTATCAGAATCCATTTTGTTCTTGGCCAAAATTAAGTTTGAAAGTTATTTATCAGTGCAGACTTTTTTGTTTTTGACACTGTAAATCAGCCCACTTCAATTTGTTCTATCCCATTTGTTTCTCATTGGTTTTTCATGACTCTTGACAATCTGGAAACCTTAAAGACCCTCTTAAACTTCTTAGTTATTTTTAAAAAAATAATCCTCTGGTGAGCTGACCGATACACTTTAAGGCATAGAAGTTGTAAGATTTTTTATGGTTTACTTATTGCTAATGGCTCAAGTACGTGATCTCTTGCTTTTGTGTATATATGCACAAAAGCACGGTTTGGATAATTTATGTATCCTTTTTGGTTTTATCTAGGAGCTCCTTGTTTCTATATATGCACTTTTGTTTGTCTTTTGATCACATGGATCATTGCATGGTCGATTTTGTCTATATCCATTTTGTCAAGGGATTCCTTGTGGTTCCCATCGCTTGATAATCTGGATAGCGTACATTTTTCTGCAGTGTGTATCATTTGTCAGCATCATTGTCTAGGGACATTTTCTGAGTCTTCTCCCCTAACAGTTAGGATAATGTCTGTCTTCATCTGCCATTGCATGGCCAACATCGTCTGCATGCATTTTGTCTAGGGGTTCCCAGTGATTGCCCACTCATGACAGCCATGATAATGTCTATCTCTGGAATCCTATATGTGCTTTGTTTAAGGACTCCATGTGATTCCTCTCTCCTGACAGACTGGATGGCATCTGCCTTTCTCCAGTGTGTTGCAATTGTTAGCATCATTGTCTAGGGCATTTTGTGGTTCCCCTCTCTCGATAGTCAGGGCGGTGTCTGTCATCATTTGGTCCATTGCATGGTCAACATCGTCAACAGACATTTTTAGAGCCTTCTTTGAATTCTCCCTCTCACGACAGTCGTAATAGTGTCGTCTTTAACCTGTTCATTGCATTGTCAATGTCAACGGCATGTATTTTGTCTAGGGGCTCCCTGTGATTCCCTCACCTGGCAGTCAGGAAGTGTCTATATTGGTTTGGGTCCAAAGATTCTACATCCCACACTTGGTTTTTAGAAAGAAAAAAAAACAATAAGAACAAAAATTTCTCAAAACAAATAATGAATAAATATAAGAAAATTGAGTTGCTGTGAATTTTTCAGCCATACTTGTCGACCCTACAAGAAAGTCAACTTATCTTGTTCGATGTTATTTAACAACGAGCTGTCGATTGACATTTTTTGGCTCTTATTTTAATGGCTCTATTCTCTATCTTTCTCGACTTTAGAAGAAAATTGACCTATCATATTCTCATCGTTGAACAACCAACTGCACTCAGGTGTTGTTTGCTCCGACTTTAAGTGACTCCTTTGCAATATCCTCCTCGCATCTAAGCAATTAGCCGCTATCACACTTTGTTGAATTTGGCTCTTAGATATGAGTCTTCGGTGTGCGTAAGCAGCAACCGCTTTCACATGATGTTAGCTCTGGCTCTTAGTCTCCCTATTTTTCATGTGACTAAGCGACCAACCACTTTTACGTGTTATTAGCTCTAGCTCTTAGATACGAGTCTCTGGTGTGCCTAAGCGACCGGCTGCCTTTACGTGTTGTTGGCTCCAACTCTTAAGTTCTTTTTCTTTGTGTAACTAAGCACCCAACCACTTTCACGCATTGTTAGCTCTGGCTCCTAGTCATGTGTTTGGTGTGCCTAGACGAGTAGTCACCTTCACAAGTTGTTGGCTTCGGCTTCTAGACATGTTCTTTTCCTTGTATCTAAACGACCAACCGCTATCCCATATTATTGGTTCTGCCTCTTATATATGAGTCCTCGGTGCTCCGAGGTGACCAACCATTTTTACGTGTTGTTGGCTCTATCTCTTAGGTTCACCATTTTTCTATATGACTAAGCAGCTAGCTGCTTTCATGCGTTGTTGGCTCCAACTCTTGGTCATATGACCCAGTATCCCTAGATGACCAACTACTTTCACGTGTTGTTGGCTCCGGCTTCGAGGGTTATCCCATTTGTCTAGTAACCAGCTGCTTTTATAGGTTGTTGGCTCCTACCCCAGATGAAGTTCAGTCTTTATTTTTTTTACAGTCCCTAGATGACCAACCACTTTCACGCGTTGCTGGCTTCGGCTTCTTAGGGTACGCCTTTTGTCTGGTGACTAACTGCTTTCTTGCATTGTTGGCTCCAGCTCAGATGAAGTTTAGTCCCTATCTTTTTAGTGTCCATAGATGACCTCCGGCTTCTAGGGGTGCCCCCTTTGTCTAGCAACCAGCTGTTTTCATGTGTTGTTGGCTTCGATTCTAGATAAAGTTTAATTTTAGTTTTCTTTCGATGTTGCCTAATAAACCAACGGTTTCAATGCATTGTTAGTCTGGCTTCAAGTGATATCACCACCTTTTAAACTAAGTTATTTTGGTTCTTTTTCTGATGATACTTAGAAAGCTTTAAAAAGGTCCGACCTCATATCTTTGTGTGAGTCCTTAAGTCAGTCGTAAGTTTGGTGGTGTTTTCTGTATTTCCACTCCGAAAATGCTTTGTTTTCGTGATGTTTCCTCGCAGTCGAGCTCCTAATTGAAGGGCTGCATAGACACCGTATTTTTATAATTTTTAAAATTTAGTTGTTTATCAGTTAATGGGCTTTGTTGTTATTTAAGCTATTATTGGTGGTCTAGGCCTAGCAACAAAATAATAAGTTTAATTAAGTCTAGTCCAATCAACAGTCCAATTAGAATCGAGTCTACTAAGTGGCCTAGTTCGGTCAATAATCCAATCCAGTTGGTTAAATCAGTCAAGTTATTTAGGTTTAACCTACATTAATTTAAAGAGACTTTGGCTTGATTAAGACTATATTAGGATTTATTCTCGATTTAGAATTTGACATGGGATTGATTCTAATTGATTCCCGAAATAAGGTGTATCACTTGTGATTCTTGAAAATTTTAACCAAATTTGGGGTAATTAACCCCAAAGTTGAGACAAAATCGCATGTGATTAATGGATAAGGTTGGCCCACAAACGGTTGGTAAGGCTTTTTAGAGCTCGTTTGAGATTGATTAAAAAAGTAGATTCTGCTTAAATCTTAATCAGTTTTCAAAATCTCATTTAATCAGAATCAGTTTGCTATTTGACAAAAGTAGTTGTAAATTAGATTAAATCTATAAAAAGTGTTTGGATAAAAAGTACTTAAATCAGTTTCACTATGACAAAATGACCATAGAAGACACTTAATAAACATTTTTTTAATATCCAAGTAAAGTTAACATAACTTTACTTGGATATTAGAAATTCAGCGCTTAAAGAAATCCGGCCACATTTTGATCTTGTGTATACAGGGGCAAAAATTGATTTCTGATACTACACATGCTATAGCAATTCAGATACTACATGGCTAAAATAGAATAAAAGATTACAGTACAAGTAGATTTACAATATGCAATTCAGGTAAGCATGATAATTACAATAAAATAGAAGAAAAGATTACAATATGAGAAGATAGAAGAAATTACAGAAATTGGTGTGGAGGAATTGAAGAGGGCTGATGTATCCCTCTTTATTAGCCGTAGGAGAAGATTAGCAATATGATAGATAACCTTCAGAAACTATCTAATTAATTAAAGGGTATGAGATGTCTTTTTGTGAAAAACATATGGATAAGATGGTAAATTAAAAGGTCAAACCTGATTATGAAAAAAATAATTAATCCTCACTTTTGAGGATTTTAGATTAAATCAGTTTTTAGCTTTTTGAAGATGGAGTAAATCTCTTTATCTCTTTTGCCAAACAGCAACAAACTAATTTAATTTAGATTAAATCAGGTTTGACCAAGATTTAATCAATCCCAAATATCCTTTTAGTTGGGTAAAATCGGCCTGTAAGTTGACTTTTTAGACCTTTAGATTTGATTAAGATATTGTCCCTCTTTAGAAGGATATGCACGAAAAAGTCAACTTTATCATCCCCAACCCGCTATAAATTGACTTCTACGACTATAGGAAGGGACTTTTATTAACCTTCTTCTCTAAAGGAAAATTTCTAAAAGAGAATAATGAGGAGAAAGAAAAAGCCTAGGAGAATAATGAAAATCTCAGTTTCCCGCATGAAGCACAGACCCGAACTTTGATTAGCCCTAAATTGCTCACACAACAACAGATTCAGAAAATTCAAAAACCTAAATCGTGTATCTTTTTTACAGCTATAACTTTGCAGATGAAGTAAAATCCATTTGAGATCTTCTTTAGGCCCAAAAACTCTCTCTCTTTTTTTAATCGGGCAAATTACCTTTCCTGGTTTTTAGCGTTAAGTCGATTCTTGGATCAAGCAATTGGGCAATCCGGATTAAGGCATAATTCTCTACCCTTATTTAGGATGTTTTCAGTTCTAAGTTAGCTTATTTCTAGATTAGATTAGAAGAGCTTTAGATTGTCACCCAAATAAGATCTTAGTTTAAAAAAAAGATAAAAATATATTTATTCTAGAATTCTAGTGCTGCTAGATATGTAGTCGGTTAGAGTTTCAAGTGCATTTTGACAAAGAAGTCGAGTCTACCTAAAAAAGAAAGACTGAGATCTAGGTCGCCTCCCACAGGTGCGGTCAGAATTACGTGATTTTAATCTCACTTTGTCCAATCAGGTACATAGGTCATCCGACCTCCGATGTTGGGTTATAACCAAAATTTAGGATGGTTTAAGGTTTGTTTTTGTGCACGTTTTACTTATTTATTATAAAGGTAAAACATTATAAAAATGTAGTAGATACCAATTAGGATATAACAGGGGACTAAAACATTCCCGTGTTGTGCCCATGTTGGCAATTCAGAGTCATTTAAGGTTTTTGCTTATTTTTCCTTCTTAGTAATAAAAACACATGGCGACTTGACATTTTTCTTAGGCCTTCCCATTCCTTACTTTAGGTACTTTGTAGTTTTTCTTTGCTTCGATTAAATACGTCGATGTGGGAAAAATATACGCCCTTTCTTAGTGTGACACGTGTCATGCTGGCCCCCTCAATATGATTGTGACTAATCCTACACATATGGGATGTACACATATTGGATGACTGCTATGGTCCACAATCGATCCTTTAATCTGATAAAGTCCCTTCCTTATCCAAGATCCTTTTTCAAGATAATCATTAGGAGATTGTCTCCCGTTGGGAGAAGGTAGCTTCTCTCCCTATAAAGATGCACGTCAAACATGATGAAAAGTATGTTTTCAAGTTCGCTATTTTACATTGAGTTCCCCTCGTTGAAATATTGACTTAGGCATCAAAGATTCTCGCCAAATCGACATTCGACAAGTCACTGTTTATCTTTTTGTGCTATGCAAATCCCTTCGTGAGCTCCCTTTTATCCTTCCAAATTTTGGTCACAACATTTTGGCCTCATCAGTGGAACCGATCAACTAAGCTCGCCACCAATCTCATTGTGGTAATCTCTAAGCACCCATAACTGGCTGACCAGGCCAACCATGTGAATCATGGTTAAATAGTTTCAGAATCTTCTTCCATACCAACCTTTTGCGTTGTGTCTTGCCAAGCGTGGAGGATCACGACAAAGCTATGGCAAATCTCTTGTTAAGACCTCGACTCGTGCATTGAAGCCAATTTAGCATATATAACCAATTCAATTAACCCATCTAATTGAACATCGCACCCTTGCTCGACCATTGTGACGGGCACTTCTGCTCAACCTCAGATTATAGCCGAGTAACGTGATTAGCTCACCACCACCAAAGCCATGTAGAAGTACAACGAATGAGTGCAAGCCATAATAAATTGCTCCTCATTGCCACACCAAGCACGACAGATGACCCAAGCTCTGCAACTATATGCCCACAGAAGCTTCACATATCCTTTGGATCATGAAGGCTTTCAGAATCACCTTTTAGATGCACAGCACCAAGGAAACCAGAGACGAGGTGAAGCCTATATTTTGTCCCATGAAAAGAAGTGCCATGATTCCTAGCACGCTAAGCCAAAGAGAGCTACTACAGGGCTCACTCGTCAGCTAGCTCCGGTCGATCTTGTGATCACTGCACCAACTTGTGTTGGGCTCAACTCGTCGAGTCCATCTATACCAACCCTATCTCACAAGTATCCTACAGTGAAAGAATTCGGTGCCACTTTTTTGCATAGTCCAAGGATCCAAAGAGTCCTTGAATTCCTACTATATCCGTCGCAGGCAGAGCAGAGGTTTATAAACGTGAAACATTGATAGAGTCCTTCCCTCGCCGTCTCGTCGAGTCTTGAACACAGGCTGCATAGGCACAAAACTTGAGAAATATTCTAGATCTAAACAAATCAGTCGGTCACTATCCGTCTTGCCAGCCATTGCCTGTTGTCCTCACCGATGTCATGGTCGTCTGGTGGTGGGTGAGTCGTAGAGAGAGAGGTGAGAGTTGGGCAGAATCGCAGATCGCAGAGAGGTGAGAGGCCAACTTCTTTGGGGTATGGAAGGAAGATGCAAAAGTCAAAAAAAATTTCTCAAGATTTTAAGGGGTGTACTAGAGCCCCCCTCCACCCAACGTGGTTCTGCTCCAAGCAATCAGGGATGTGAGTTGTGTCGGTTATAATCCAATCAGGTAAGGACATTGCGTTTCTAATATGCTAATTCATTGTTTTAATTAGCATGCCATGTTGAGGGCATTCATGTTAAACTCTTGTTATTATGACTGGATATCGATAGTCCTTTTGACTGGTATTCTTTTATTTGAATTGTATTGTTGAGTACTTACGGTAGAATCATTTTTCTTAGATCGTCCCGTTGATGAAGTTTAGTAAGGATAATATGTTTCCTTGTATGCTATAATTTGGTTTGATTAGCATACCTGACATTGGTGATGATGCTATGTAAAGATTGATGTGTAGTTGTTGTGAGATGTCAGCAGTTATTAATGAGCGATATTTCTCTTGATTAAGAATACCGTTGAAGGCTTGTGGTTAAATTTCTCCCGAGTACGCTCTATCGTTGATTGATTATGTTATGTAGAAATTGTTGTGTTGTTGTTGTGAGATGTCAACAATTATTGATGACCGATATTTCTCTTAGTTAAGAACACCGTTAAGGACTTGTAGATAAGTTTTCTCCCGAGGCTGCCCTGTTGATGATGCTTATGTTAAACTCCTATTGTTATGTTGAATACTGCTTGACCTCGCGACCTGGTATTTCTTGCTTGGGTTGTGTTGTTAAGGACATAAGGTGGAGTAATTTCCCTTCATCTGCCCCATTGATGATGTCCTGTTGTTTGGCTGTAACGCGGTTAGGGATAAACACTCTTTATGAGTTCTCTTCTTAATGACCGTATCTCTTTTAATTACATGAAACTAAGATTAATACCCCATATAAAGGAACATCAAATGAGGAGGATGGCCTTAAGAATATGATCATTAGCAAAAAGAATGTAAGTTGGTCGAGTCGATACTGTCTTTTTTGTTGAAGCCTAGTCTATCGTGTCTGGTGGAATATGGTCTATCGTGTGTGACTCTGCATTATAATTGAAATTACTCGATGTGAATGATTGTAATTACTTGTATTTCATTGATGTTTACTTTTGCTAATATTGGTTTAGTGTTCACTTGCATATTCAGTCAGACATACAGTCTTGTCCATGATAAGATGGAATAATGTTATTTTGTTGGCCTTTAAGCTTCTTAGTCTAACTAAAGAAAAAGATCGTTTGACAATTTAAGTTGATGCTAAATTTATTCTTAAACTCTTGATTCATTGCTATCATTTAGATAATCATTATTCCTTCGAGACTCTAAAATCACTTGTGCACTATACTTCTTGTATTGTCTTTACTTGGCTATTTGCGCTCATTCCTTATCTACGTTGTTGCAGGTTATAAAAATTGACCAGGGAGAACCCTCAAGGAAGGGAAAGGAGACAAGGTAGAAAAGTTGACCGAATTGATAGGTTGAGCAAGGTGAGACAAGCTAGAGAAGATGAGGCAACGATTATGCCGTGGGGTATCTTGAGAGGAGTTACACGGCTACAGTCGTGTATACGTTGTAAATGTTATGTTGTTCAGAGACTTGAAAGTCTTCCGCTACAGAATGATGTTCGTTTTAAGAAATTTTTTATAAGGAAGCATCTTTGAAGCGTCTATTAATGATGTGTTAAGGTGTACTTGCTCTTTATGACTGCACTGTATGTTGACAATGTTGTGATAAATAGACATTGATGTTTTCGTTATTCTCACACAAGATTTTAACGTAATTATGATTGGAACTCAACTTGGGTGGTCTCACTAGGGTTGAGGGTGTTGCATAGCCCTCTGCTCATCTAGCTGCGCAGACAAGCTACCCGAGGCATCTATCATTCTGCTCTTCTCCTGGCTGAGCATACGGGCTCCTTCACGAGATATAGTCTCTACTCGGTTAGCTAAGTAGACATGCTTCCTCAAGCAATTCACAAAAACTGCTTGATATTAAATAGGCCATTAAACGCTACTCCTTGCAAATAATCCTATATGACGAGAATTAAGCCCCTTTTTTGGGCACAATTCTCGATGCTTGACCAAATGGGTTGATCGGTGGCGATGTTAGCTCGCTGTTAACTCCTATTATGTCCCCAATAAAGGCTAGTTATCTTCCACATTCATTCCTAGAAAGAACCGAGGGGGGATGGTATGAGAAAGATATCCCCTTCTCTTAGTATGACACGTGTCATACTAGGGCCACATTATGGTTGTGACCACAACTATTAAGATTGAATATCTACTATGGTCCGCCTTTTATCTCTTAATCTGGCGAGGACTCTTCCTCATCCAAAATCCCCCCTCAAGATAATCATCAGGCGATTGTCCTCCACTAGGAGAAGGTAGTTTTTTCTCTATAAAAATATGCACGTCAAACTTGAGAAAATTGTATGTTCTCAACTCTGCTTATAACGACCTGGTCCACGGCCCCATCACAGGGCAGTACCTCCCTCAAAGGGCCAGCTAAGTAGGTACTTATGAGTTCATATGAAAGGTCTTACAAGGCCGATCACAAATAATTCCATATCCAATGTGGGATATCACAATCTCTTCACCTTATGCCTTAGCGTCCTCGTTATGACTCGATCACACATAGCCTACAATCTTCCTCTTTAGCTAATATGGAATATACCCGGCTCACCCTTGTTGCCCCAACCACCGGCAACCTGACTAGTAACCCGAGCTGAGCTTTCAAGAGTCGGTTCTAATGCCATTTATAACGACCAGGTCTACGGCCCCATCACAGGTAATGCCTCTCTAAAAAATGATAGGCAAGTAGGCGCGGAGTTCACAGGCAGGGTCTTATAAGGTCAATCACAAATCATTTCACATCCGATATGAGATATCACACCGCTACTCATACATTGAGTTCTCCTCATCCACTCATTGACTCAAGTATCAGGGATTCCCCGCTAGATCCCCATCCAGATCGCTGTCTTGTTTCTGATGTGCAGATCCATTTATGAGCTTCCTGTGGTCCTTCCAAAATTTGAGCACAACATATGTCATACGAACTATTATCCTGTAATTTATCCTTGAGGTCTCCTGTGTCTTGACTCTTAGTGGGTCAAGCAGCCACGAGGATTTGAAATTCCTACGTTGAGTGTGAATGACATATCTTTGACTCGTCAATGGAGTTGGATTTTGTATAATATGTGTAAGCTAACATGTGATACCACCTTCACCTGTGAATTAAAAAAAAAGGTGAATTGTGAATTCATTTTGTAAATATCTATTTCTTCAGTTTTAAATCGATTCTCATTTTTAACTTTTGGCGAATTTATATTTGTATCATATTGAACCGAATTTAAATAATAATAATAATTATTTGAACTTAAAAAAGAATCATTTGACTAATAAACCTAATTCCAAAAAATTGACGAAAGCAAATTCCAAATCCAATGTAGAATAATAATAATAATAATTATAATTGAATAATAATAATGGAATTTGCAAGGAAAACCTCCATAAACACGATCACTTTTCCTGGAACCGTTTCAAAATGCTTTTCTGCACTTCCCATGCCAACACACTGAATACGAAAGCCTCGCAGACTTCCACTTAGTCAATTCCCCGTTTAATTTTTCTACGAACCCGTCAGCCGAACCAAAGCCCTAATTGCTCAATTCAAAATCCAAACTACTAATTTCTAATCATTTAATCCCCAGTCTCTCATTTACACAGATCATGACGCTCTTCAAACCCTAATTTCCAAATTTTCACGACGATATGGTGAGGTGGGTCAATCATGATTTACCTTTAAATCGCCGAAATAAATCCACTCCAAACCCGTCAATTCTTTATGGAACAGAATCAAGCAAAGAAGGCTGTAACTCAAGAAGATCAAGAAGATGTGAAGGTGGTTCAGTGGGAAGATTTCGAGCAGGAGCTTGCTCGTCTGTTGAGTCTCTCATCTGCTCTAAACGAAGCTAAAGAGAAGAAGGGCTGGCTGCAAGAGAAGCTCCATTCACTCATACAGGTATAGGCTTTTATTCCACTTTTAAGTACCCTTGGTTCAAGCTTGTGTTAACTTATAGGATTGCTAATGTACTAGCATGAATGCATATGGTACAACTGTGGGCTGCATGATTGGCGCTGCTGTTTCTTCCTTTACACATGGTAAAGGAACAAATAGTAGTAGAAAGAAATTGAGGAGTTGTAGAAGGTTGCGTCGAATGGAGATTCTTGGTTTCTTCTATCGATAAAATTTCTAACTCTTCTGTTCCAATGTGATAATTATGGTCTATTTGGTTGCTGAGGAAATGCAAGAAAGAAGAGAGAGGCAAACAGGAATGGAATGAGTCAGCAGAGTGATAGCAATTTTAAGGTTTATATTCCTTGTACATGTAATTATTTCTAGTGCCTGCAGTGCCATAGGCTTGTGCATTTGGCTTGGCTCCTTATGTTCTGTTATATATTAAAAGGAAAAAAATGGTGAAATAACAAAGAAGTATTGAATCTAAGCACGCTCAAGGCAACTGCTGTGAAGACGTGGTAGATGAGAAATTCGGTGAGTTAAAGAATTTGTCATCATCTGATTTGTGTCCATTCAGTTCCATTGTCCTTCCATCTCTCAACTCCTTGTTGAACATTGAATTCGCCCGATGGCCTAGGCCAGGATGAAAATCCCATTATAGATTGATGAGCTGTCAAGCACCACTGTTATTTTTTTGAAACTGACCTAAGGAGCCAATGCACCAATTCTAGATGCATTAACTGATGTTCATGAATGAAGCCAAAGTAAAAGTTCGTAATGGACAAATGGTTAAGGATAGGGAATAAGTTAAGGAAATCATGAAATGCAATTACCATTCAGAAAACTGAAAAGATCTTATCAGATTGCATATGGATGGAAATATTTGGTATTAGGCTCTGTCTCTGTCTTATCATTTCCACAAATGCTTTACGCGATCTCGCTTATAAAGCTATTTTGGCAGAAAGGGAGAAAGCAAGCAAAATTTTAGCACATTAAAATAAAGAAAAGACGAACAGTTCTATTGAGTTGCTGTGCCTTAGTTGTCCTTTAGTGCTATTCTATTGTACATACACGGTGTCAAACCCAGAGAAGGATGAGGTTCGTGATTTTCTGGCCTGTGTTATTCTAGTTACTTCCCATTAATGGTTTAAGAAATGACGAATCACTGAAATTTTGAGCATCAAATTATTTAGTCTGTTTTGCGGTAGTCCCCCCTGCACTGTATTACCATGAATTATGTGGAGAGCTAAGAAATAGGTCCATGTTGGGCTTTCACCCTGTTTTACTTTTGTTTACTACTTTGAGTGTACTATGAAGGTAAGGAGAGAAAATACACGAGCTTTCTTGTTGCTATACGGTCTCAAACCCAGAGAAGGATGAGGTTCGTGATAGGTTTCTGGCCTGTGTTATTCTAGTCACTTCCCATTAATGGGTTAAGAAATGAAGAGACTGAAATTTTGAGCATCAAATTATTTAGTTTGTTTTGCGGTAGTCCCCTGCACTGTATTACCATGAATTATGTGGAGAGGTAAGAAAAAAGTCCATGTTGGGCTTTCACCCTGTTTTACTTTTGTTTACTACTTTGAGTGTACTATGAAGGAAAGGAGATGAAAATACACAAGAACTTTTACGCTCTATCTGCTTTCTTGTTGCTAGTCATTGTCAACCTTTGAAAAACTGGATAAGTAGTCTAACTTTGCTAAATTGTTGTAGAAGACTTTTGCTATCTGAAAAACTTGTTTTTTTCTTCTCCAAAAAGATGCTGATACCCTCACCTTACATGCTTGCTCAAGTGAGTGTGCATTTTTAGTCTAACTGTCGCAATTAGAATGCCATATATGTGTGTGTGTGTGTGTGTATAGATGTCGTTTTTCTCTATCTTTATATAGTTATGATGAAACATTTATCACAGAAAAATACAGTTATTGTATTCATGTCTATGTCTATATGGTCGGAAATCATGGTTCTACAGTGGTCGACCCAACTGTTGAACCTTTGATGAGGAGTTTATGGAACAACCTTCACTAGTTCTTATTGTGTTGCACGTTTTACCTTTTTTTTGTCTTCTTGCTTTTGAAATTTCGTTGGCTTTAATTGTTTAGCCCGCAAATTAGCGGGCGGCTGCATGGTGGGTAGGTTGAAGCTGAGTCGTTAAGCCAGTCAAATGAGCTTGATGAGATGCGTGAGAGACTGGAGTCTCGGGAATTGGTGATGGGAAACTTTTCAATGCATTCGAAGGTTGTTGAAGAGAAAGTCAAAAAGCAAGAGGAGCAACTTAGCACTGAAATTAGATCTCTGCTAATTGCCGGAACTGGTCTTTCTGTAGCTAGCAAGCGTTTAACGGTAATCCAACCTTACTTCTGGAATGACATCTTCTGTTCTTGGCAGTTCGTAAACATCTAGAAAACTTTAATGTTAGCTTCACTTTTTCTCGTTCCTTTGTTTCCATGATGGATGAAGTCATTAATATAAGGGGCATGCTGAAAGAAAATGAGCAAGAGCCTTTTTTTTTTTTAAAGACTTGTCATTCTCTGCACACCGCCTCACAAATAGCCGTACTTACTTTTGAGTTGGCCAAACACATGAATGGATTGTAGTGGCTGAGCTGAATTTTTAATTTAAATTTGTCTGGGCCTGGATCAATCCGCTATGATATTATGTTGAAGCATCCAACTCTAAACCAATTGGCAATAAGTAGAGAGGCCTGTAACGCTTACATGTTGAAGTGTTAGTTATTGTTTTCTGGATTTGGGATCAATTTTTTCAAGAAAATGTTTTTGAATATGTTATGGCTTCGTATCATTTCTCATATATCGTTTTTCTTGGGATTCCCGAAAATTGTAGATTTCTTTTTCCTTCTTTCGGTAAGATAGATTTTGTGTCCTTTGATCTAGAAAAATTGATGATGCTTATGGTGCAGGAAGCCAAAGAGTTACTGGCTGGAGACAGTGGTTACATTCGTCTTAAGAACTTGCAAAAGTTGCTGCGACTGAGGCAACAATATATGGTATCACAAGTTTCAATGCTCTATCCTGTTAAGGTAGTCATTGGGCATTCACATGAGCAAGAACTTGAAGCATTTACCAGCAGTAGTAGATCAGGTAATGTGCTGATTGATTGGGACCTTGAGTATGATTGTTTGACGTTGAGCAAAATTGGGAATTTTTTTGTACTGCGTATATATTTTTGGCTCATCTGGGAAAAACAGAAAAAGGATAATTTCCGGCAGTTTAAAATGGCATCATAAAATATCATCTTCAGGAAAAAGCAATCACAAAGGTGCTATGTTACATGGACTCTTCGGTTTTGTGTGAAGTATCCGTGTCGGACACTCGACACTTGGACATGGGTATGGGATATGTGTCCGACACATCTCATAGGATATGCCATTATGATACTATCTTATAGTCTTTTGTTTAATTAGTAGTTGCTTTGAGTGGAGATAAGTTGTCAATTAAAACCAAATGCATCACATAAAACACCTTTTTGCCTTCGAAATAACTAAAAAGCAATAATAAATATGAACATTTTGCCGTGTCCTCGTGTCTTGGGTTTTCAAAATTAGACGAATCCGACACTTGGACACGTATCCGATCCGGACACTAGTACCGAGTCCATGTAACATAGCAAAGGTGTACCTTTTGTTTCTCAGGAGCTGTTCGTGTACTTTATGACCTTATTGCACATAATCAATATGGCTATCTCACATTTGAGGACATACTTATAGGATGCAGGACCTATCTGTTGGAGTTGAAGCTACAACGTAGCATCTAGAAACATTATCTGACTACAGGAAGGTGGTCAAATTCCTTAAGATGAGAATGAGTTTTGAAGTTTAAGCTGTCTTGCTATTGTATTCAGAAAGAGGGCCAATCTTTCTGGAGTCCACATGCCCAGTCTAATTAGGGTATCCTGTCAAGTGATATGCCTGGATCTTGTGATTCCAAAGGGGAAGTTTGTGGATTCCATAAGAGAGGGTTCTCTTTGTTATGCTGTCATCTCATTCATCATTATACGCAGAAATATGATCTCTTGAAATAGCGGTTGCTTTTGATGTCATGTGAGCATGCAGTATCATAATTTATCACGAACTTTGAAAAAGGGTGTGCAATGGCTGGAGCGAGAACAGAAAAATTTGGAAGTCCTTGTTCGTAAAATCTCATGCATCCTTGCAAATGTAATCTAAGGTCTTGTATGTTTATCAGTCTCCTCAAATTGATTTTAGATAACTGGGAAGAGGTTTGTGTCAAGATGTTTAAGTAGTTGAAACATTGTCCAACCCCAACTTGGTCGTCTTTCATATTGTTGAACTAGTCACCCCCCCCCCCCCCCCCCCGCCGTCCCCGTCTCCGTCCCTTTCACTGGGCTGCATAGTCGAACTCCAGAGGATCTTTATTTTAAGGTTTTCCAAGTTGGCTTACAATTCAATGCCTTCCTTCTATTGTGTGCTAGTTTGGTGGGGCTGTTAAATGGAAATCCGAAAGTTCGATTAGCATTTATAGCCGTATTTGCTTGAAGCGAATTCTATCCTTTTTTGGTGCAAAAAGCAATTCTATCCATGTACATTAGAAGATATGATTGGTAGTCCTTTTGAGGTTGTCCTTGTCAAAGTGAATATAAATGTGGTAAAGTATATCTGCAATGCGAGTTCTCCTAGCAGTATATGTGTATCTGTAATTGGCTATGTAATCGATTTTTTATCCTTGGAAATAAGTTATCACATATCTAGAAACATTTAAGTTTCATTATATCTCCAACGGGTGCAAAGTAGAAAACACCGTGCATTCAAGCCGTAATTACTTGCAATAAAAGGAGCATAAAGATATTCAATAATGTTTATCGCTTCATTGGTATGAATTATATAGGTGCACAAGGGCTTAAATTTGGGTTTTGTTTTGTTTTGGATGTTTCAATGGAATAACTAGGATTAGATATTAACACTTGAAATCAGATACTGGATAGTTATGAAGACTATTGTTATCCTTGAAGAGGTTCTTCATGCCGTTGAGGTGCTGACTACAGCTACTACTCCTGATAGTCGGTCCAGCAAGTGGTCGTATTGTCATCAAGGGGATGTCCTTTTCCCAGATTTGAGTTCTCAGGGACAAGTATGTCATCTGGTTGTTTCCATAGTAGCATATGGTTTGAAAGTTGTCGCCGGCCCGGCCTGAAGTGTACCTCATGACTTACAAGATTCGGAACTATGATTAGAGCCTTATGTAATATCTGCAGCTTGTTCCTCTATTGTTGGTATCAAGAAAGTACCATCATTTGTGCCAGTGATTTGCAAGCATTGAAGTTGGAATGATATTCCTTATTGATTCAGCTTATCCCTCGTATCAATGACACTCTGGCCGAGTTTGTAACTCGTTGGAGCAGTATAATCAGCTCTGCTTGATTATAATATAGGCTTTAGAAGCCTAGGTGCATATAAGGATAAAACAGAGTGACTCTTGGTTAGTAAAGTAACCTTGATTCTTAAATAGTCTGTTGAGCACTCGCAGGGGCTTAAGTTCATGTGGTCTTAATATGTCTACTTGGGTTTGTTGGTACTTCAAATAGCTAGTAGCATCTAAATAAGTTGCATCTTTCTTTTTGAAGAGAATTGATGATTTTGTATTGTACATGACTGTCTCTCTCCTCCTCTTTCCACTTCTGATTAACCAATACTCTCCTTGTTAGAAGTAGCTCAGGTCTTTAAACAGCGTGAATCATATCGAGGCTACCCCAGTGTACCACACTATAAGTTATGCTACGCACTGTGTTGTGTTCCTATCTATTGCAAGGATTTAGATGGTATAACCTTATTGCTTAAGAACTCTGTTGAGTACATGGCATTTGGTATTACTCTCGCTAGAAGTAGTTCCAGTCTTTACACAGCGTGATTCATATCAAGGCTACCCCTAGCCTACCACATTCTAAGGTATCCTACCCACTGCTTTGTGTTTCTACCCACTGCTTTGCGTTCCTATCTATGCAAGGATTTCTCTAGTCTAACCTCACTGCTTTAGAACTCTGTTGAGTACATGGCATTTGATGCAAAATTTTGGTTTCAGGTGCTTTATATGCATTATTTAGGTGCAGGGGATTCTGTTAATTACGATCCATATGCATAACTTTATATGTGCTTGGTTGTTTGTTTCAATGATTTGGCACTAACAAGCTTCCTTATCTTCTTTGTTTCTCCAGGAAATTCTTCTGGATCTAAACATCTTGACCAAGGATCCCTGAGTATTTCAGGTCTACAACTCACTATGCTCCCGTTTACAAAGATGAGTTTTTTCACTGATAAGAAGGAAGTTCAGAGATTTGCGACTGCCCTGGGATATGTGGCACACGTGTGTTCTTTCTCTTTACCTGACATAAATTACTAGTGAGCATATTTTTCTTGACGGTTGTCTAGTTGGTCATCAAAGAGCATTAACTGCTATTTTTTTTTTCTTTTTCATTGGTGCCTTCTAATTTCTTATTTGCCTTAGAAATCTACTCATAGCACAAAGTTAAAAATGGAAATCAATAATTGGATTGTTGTCTTGCAGGTTGTTTCACTTGTTGCATGCTATTTGGAAGTTCCTTTGCGCTACTCTCTTCGATTGGGCGGTTCTCGATCATATATTCGCGATTGCGCACCCTCAATTGAGCCTATATCATCCGAGTTATCACTTTCCACAGACTTGAAGCCTATGGAGTTTCCTCTTTTTTTGGAAGGGCAAGACACAACAAGAGCAGCTTATGCCGTGTTCTTGCTAAACAAGGTCTGCTTTGCATTTTTATTTCTCGTGAGTTCAGAGTTTTTGATAAGCTAGTACTAAGGTTGGTGTTTATATTTGAATCATATCAAGCTAACCTGACAATGGACTTACAGATTCTGTTTCCATTACACGCAATAGCAAAAACGATATGATCTAGGTTTCATGAACTTGGGTTCCTTGCACCTTAGCTTTTGTAGGTAATTCTTGGTATATTTGTGAAGATCCTTTTATCTTAATCTCCTTTCTCACCCCCAAAGCGGGTCGGCCACTCAACCTCATTTGTTGGTGAGTTTCGTGCTGTCCATAAAGAAGCACAAGACGACCCTGTCTATAAAGAATGAGGTGGGTCATGTTTATCGGCTGAGTGAACTAGGGTCACTGAGATACTCCCATGCCTAGATGGTAGCCCTCCTCTTTGTTTGAGCTTGAGATCAGTGATCCACCAGAGAGGCTGTGCAAATACTAGTCTAGTGCATGGGCCTCCTGTCTCTGCAGGTTAGATGTAGTAAGAAGGAACTTGGTTGCCACAAATTTCAGAGAGCGCATCTTTAGACAGAGAAGTGTGGAATTGAAACAAAGAAAATTTATGGGAGCTTGATGATTCACTTCTGCTTAGAGGTTCGTTCGTAGAGTAGAAGATTGACGTAAAGGAAGCGTTAAAAGGATGAAAGCAGGAAAGGCTACTGGACCGTCGGTATCCCTATTGAGTTATCGGGATGCTTGGGTGATGTGGGACTAGAATGGTTGATTAAGTTGTTAAACAAGATTTTGAGTACTAAGAGAATGCCTGATGGATGGAGGAATTGTACTTTTAAAATGTCACTGTAGGCTCTTACATGAAAGTGAAACTCACCTTCTGCATGCTTTTCCTCCGTGACTACTATCTCATTGCATTTGAAGGCTCCTTGCAACCATTGGATAATCGCCTACAAATCCATCTTTTGCTTTTCTGCATCTGCAAGAAGCATTAGGAGCCATTTCTTGATGTTGCCTCTCTTTCCAACATTCTCATTCTTTACCATAGAGGGATCAAGCTTATGAGACATTCTATGAAGCTTTTTGAAAGGGTAATTGAGCATCAACTAAGAAGGGCGATTAAAGTATTTGTTAATTTGTTTGGTTTCGTTCGTGGAGATCAACTATGCAAGCAGAATACTTAGTCAGAAAAGAAAGAACCTTCATAGTGTGCAAAGGGAAATTATCTGGTGGGTTTGTGAGAAAAAAATACTACCTACCAAGTATATTGATGTAAGGACAGGTATAATGGAGTAATAACTAGTGTGCAAACAAGGGAGAAGGAGAAGGATATCCAATGACATATGGACTTCACCAAGGGCTTGGTTTGAAGCCCAATTTTCTTTTTTGCAGCATGGATGACCTTACTAGGAATATTGAGGACAACACCTCTTGTGTGTATTTGGGGAAGACAGCGTTAATTGGTGATACCACAACGGGGTTAAAATGCCAAGTCAAAGTTTGGAGAAGTACTTTAGAATCCAGAGGAGGTCCGAGTGTCAAGTAAACATGGATGGAGAAGAAGTTTTTGAAGGATATCATTAGGTATCTTGGATTGATATTTCACAGTGCAGAAAAAATTGACCAGGATGTTGGCCATAGGAGGTGCAATTGGAAGACTCCCCTCAAGCTGAAGGGAAAATACTATAGGACTAAGGCGAGCCTGATTTTTCCATAAAAGGGAATTTAGGTGCGGTTGGGATACTCCCTCATGCCGAAGGGTAAATTTTGGACTAAGGTAAGGCCTGAGATGTTATATGGTTCAGAATCTTCGCCAACTATGAGGAAACATACCAAAAGATAAGTGTAGCTGACATGTAAATGCTTAAGTGGATGAGTGGCCACATGAGAAGAGATAGAATATGAAAAGAGGATATCAGCAAGAAGGGTGGGGGTGGAACCAATTGAGGAAAGGATGTGGGGTTATTGCTTGAGAGGGCTTGGTCATTGTGCCCCGTGAGAAAAGAGTGATATGTGTTATAGGAGATAGGGGTAGACCAAGGCATAAGATTTAGGTAGCCAACCCTAAGTGGTGGGGACAAAGGCATTTATGGTGATGATGGCGACGATGCATTCAATCTTAAATAGGTAGGGACAAAGGCTGGATCTAGTTGAGCTGAGTTGTTCTTGTAAAAAGTCTTAGTCTGTTATGACCAAATTGTCAGGCTAAATTCAGTTTCTTTCAAATATTTTTTGTTGCTCAAGCTTTAATTTTGTTGATATGCTTCAGCTCTAAAATTCTATATAGAGGTGTGGATGCAGCCGTAATCCTTATTTCTTACAATAATCTTGGAGTTTCTTTTATGTTTGGGTTTTTGGAATTTGCAGCGTAGGTCTTAAATTCAATGCTCATGAATCAAGGTGATTGGTGAATCTAGGTAGGCTTGAATGACGATTTTAGATATTTTAACATTTAACATGGGTGAGCCTTGCCATTGTTCACTATGCTAGGCCTTTTTAGTGTCAACCTTATCTAAAGTAACCCAAGTATCTTCATATTTTAAAAAAAAATATTTTCTTTATCTAGAGAAAGGTCGCTTTTATGTTTTGCCATTAGGAAATAAGGGCAAATTATCTTCTTTGCAACTTCTTTCCAATTTTCATTAGATAATGGCGAGTTATGGATGTAGAGTAAATTTGGTGAAGATAACAAAAGAAGAAAATAGAAAGATGGGATAGAAATGTGGAAAGAAGAAGTTAAAGTGGAATGAGGCTTGTTCTTTCGAAAATAAGCAATTCTTTTTAGGACTTTAATGGGTCTTATTAGACGTAAAACCGTTCTTGAATAAGGCCGTAAAATCACATAAAGGCGAGAAGATATGAGTATATTTACATAATACTACATCGATATGTAGAAAATACAGATGTTTTCGGTTCCCATCATTCACTCTTACTTGGAAAGAACTTGTCCTTAAGTTAATATTTGATCTAGAATCTTCTATCATGAGCTTCATGCCTAATTCAAGTGCTTTGTTGGCTATACGACCTTGTAATCCTCCGAACTGAGTATGTAGAATCCATAATCAGATAAAGTCGTGGTTGATGTGTTTTTGTTGATTATTTACTCCATGATTTCCCGGTGAAAGAGTTATTTGATCAACAAACTTTTGATGTTTGGAACAGTAGAACTAGGTATAAAGTTCGGAATTTGGGCAAAAATGAAAATTCCAACTACGGCTGCAACTTGGCGGTCTGAAGGGGTCCAAGGGTCATTCCATGCCCAGCCCACTCTAAAAAAAACTCAACGCCTGGCCTAGTCCATCTATGGGTGGATAGTATCAATCCCAGCCCAACCTAATGAAACTTTGGTGGGTGTGGGTTGGATAAGGGCTGCCCACGTGTTGTCTATGGTTGGGAATTAATTGCTTTAATTTGTCTTTTAGCACATCATCCAAGTCTACTAATTAGTCATGATCATGAATGAAAAGTACAGTGAACCCACCACAATCCACCACTAGCGATCGACCCACCACTACTACAAACAGAGAACCGACCATTGCCATGACCAAAACAAAATTAGCACACGAACCACACACTACCTATGAAGCACAAACACGGATACGGTTGCGGATATGCCGATATGACATTTAAAACAAAAAGTAGGATATAGATGCGGCTAGGATATGGCCAATTTTTTGTAATTTTAAACAATTAATATTTGCTTTTGAAATATATATGTTTAATGAGTTATTTTACAAATATATAGACACTATTGGGTCATTTTGTCATCTTCTCATGTAAGAACTAAACCAAAAGATATGCAACTGCACACGTGGACTTCCAAAGGCTACAAGTGACAAAACCCCACAACACATGGGCTTGCTCCTTGAAGACAGAAAGTTGAAGAGTCAACAACATAAAAAGAAGTCTCCGGTAAAGGAAAACAGAGAGTCAGCTAAGCATAGACATGAACGGAAAATCTGTTGCGTTGGCTGTCGCCTCTGTGTCCGCCATGTTCACCGTCGCTGAAGTTCTTCTTCTGCTCTACTTTTTTTTGGTTATCCAGAAAAGATAGGAGCAGTTTTATGGCCATTGATAGCGATGCCTCCGTTCGGTGGCTGTAGCTTCCTCTTCTCTCTCCTCTCAAATTCTTCACCAATGGTCACCAGAGTCTCTGGTGATCGCGGGTGGTTACTCATGGCTACTTCGCCCGCATCGCCGCTTCTCTCTCTCTCTGAGTCTCCCCTCTTTAAAATATGTTGTTATAGGCTTTTAACTAAATGTTTCATTATTTATGATTTGACCCCGCAAAACTCATATTTTATGTTTGACCCCTGAAAAGTCTTTAAAAACTTGTGTTTTCACTAGTATGTATCTGTTACACATTATTCGTATACGAGGCGCACCTTGTATTTAGGAAATTAGAAAAATAAATGGTAAATATTGGACACACCTGACCTGCACCCGACCCGCACCTGGTGGCGGTTCTTCAGCCAAATTGCCGCACCTGTGCTACAGAGCCCACTACTATCTATCCACCGACACTCTCCCTGTCTTTCCATCCTCCTGCTGCCTATTGACTTCCAGAAAATCCACCATCATTGTGGGTCCACTTAGGGTGAGCATTTAAACCGTTGAAATCGATCCAACCATGAAAACCGAACCAAATTTCCAAACCGATCTAACAATCAATCGGTTTGATTTTTTTTCCCAAACAGTACATTCGGTTCGGTTTTTTTTGAAACCGCATAATAAACCGAACCAACCGTATATAATATAACATATCTATATTTTTACCTAATCCTAGTTATTTTTTTACTAACCCTAGTTATCTAACCACTCACATAAATGGGATAAACCCTAAATCTCTTGACATAACGCACATTTTTCATTCGTCGCTTACATCTCACTAACTGTTATTAATTATGATAAAAAATTCAGTTTTTTTGGAGATTATTAGCATCTATAGTTATTAATTTTTGGGCCTAAACTTGCCCAAAATTGAGTTTGGCCCAAACTGATTAGACCATTCAAACTGATCCATTAATCTGTTCAACCACGGTTCGTTTTTTTTTCTTTTCCAAACTGAGGTTGGTCGGTTCGGTTTGGTATTCAGCCTTCAAACTGAACCAACCGAATTGTGCTCATCCCTAGGTCCACTTGCTACCACAACCCACCACCACATAGAGAATCTACTCCAAGTGGCTAAATGCTTGATTTTCAACTTGCCGCTGATTAGGATAGATTGGCATGGTTTTATGTCTTCGTGTGTGCGTTTACGGTGAATAGAGCAAATTGGAGAGGGGGATGCACAGTAATGGGGTTGAGGAAACGAGAGAAAGTCAAGAGAACATAACTTTTAGTGGTGTAGGTACATAGGTGTGAGGTGAGAATCGAGAGAGGACAAGACAAGTTTTATTTGGTACGGTTTAAGGCTTTGGAGGATGTAGAGTACATTGAACTTATGTGATGGATGGTGAGATGATTTAGAAGAAAAAAGAAAAAGAAACACACATGCCTTAATACATACATAATTTGTAGGGGAAAATAGCTGATGACCCCTATTACTATACACGATGTGCAATTTCACACCCTTCCTCTTCAAAATGATGTACTAAAACCCCCAATAGTTAATGAAATACCGCTCGGTGATGAAATGACAACATTACCTCTCTTTTCTTATCATATTTTATGTCTATCCCCCATACAGCCTTTTAACCCCTATTCTCTCTCTATCACACCAGCCAAACACCACCATCCAAGCTTTGCTCCACCCTGACCACCTAAAGATCCCGTCGTTCCTTCCGCTTAAATACATGATTTTATCCCCTAAATTAGTTTAGGGGTTCAAATTGGGGCTGAAATTCAAATTAGATTTTTCAAAATTAAACCATAGGAAATAAGAAAACCAAGCTGGTTACAATTAGATTGCTAAAGAATATGTAAGTGTGCGTGCGTGTGTTTGGTGATTGGGAAGAAGTAACCCCTACGGCTCACACTGCTGCAGGGGATGAGATCGGCAGAGGAGACGCGGTGTGTGTGGGTCTGTGTGTGTGGTGGAGGTGGGGCAGTTGTCATGTGTGCAGTCTGTGTGTGGTGGCGGGTGATATGGGATGGGGGCGGCACACTACTGCCGGCAATGTGATTGACGTAGGAGACGCTCTATGTGTGGGTTTATGTGAGTCGGTCTTCTGAAGTAATCATCCAAATCCGCCCACATTAGTATTACTAGGCTGATCTAGCCATGACCCTCAATGTAGGGAAAAAGTCCTGCCCTTGTGTAGGCTATCTTTCACCTATGGTTGTTGTTTAAATAGGCATAAAGCGGTGGTGGTAGTTCTCATCTTGCCTTCCCAACAGGACAGACAAGTTTGCGAGCAGCGCACTCGACTTCTTAGTGCCTATGGGCTTCGGCCAATGGTGCTGTTTGAATGATCTAGGCCTGTATTCAGAGTTTCCCTTGAAGATGAAGATGGGAATTTTGGGGTGAGGGGATGGGGGACGTGACCATTGTATGTGCTTGTGTAGGGGGCGCGTGTTTGGTGATCAGAACTGGTGCGGCAGTGTGTGTATATGTGGTGGTGGGTGATGAAGGACAGGGCCGGCAGTGCGCGTCTCTGTGTCTGTGGTGGTGGGTGGTGGGTAGTGGGTGATGGAGGATGGGTGATGGGTGGGGTGATGCGGGTGGATCTGTGTGTGTGTGTGGGTTGATGGGGGATAGGGGGCGGCGCTGTGGGGGTGGGGTAGTTGACTGGAGTGGAAGTGAAAAAGGGGCAAAGTTGTCATTTTGAAAAGATATCCGTTAGTCAGCGTGCAAAACACGGTTGATTTGGATGAATTTCGTCTAATGAACAGTATTTCGTTAGTTGTGGAGGGTTTTAGTACATCATTTTGAAGTGGAGGATATAAAATAACTCATCGTGTATAGTAGTAGGTAGGGGTCATTAGATATTTTCCCCTAAATTATTATATTATTAAAAGTTTGACGTGGTGGATTTCCCACGGGTGGGCGGGCCTTTGAAAACCTTTGCGTAGCCCATATTTTTGGCGTGAGCCCACATCCAACGTTGTTTGTATAAAAGTGAACCTATGCCTACATTTTCTGGGCTGACAATGGTTGCCTTGCCCAAGTTGCACCCCTAAATTCCCAACTTAGGGGCTAGATTGGGTGGAGTCCCTCGCGATCTGATGGTCTTTGTTTGTAGTCAAATGGTTTTTTGTTTGTTTGCTTTTTCTTTTTTGAAGAGTCATAATCTGTTGAAAGGATAGGCCCCACAGGGTGACCCAGATAGAAAGAAAAGACAAAAGCACCAAAGAAGTGCCCTAGCCAAGACAATTGCAAACAAATCACCAAGCCAAAACGAAACAAACCTATGCACAATTGGTCAATCCTGGGAACTTCTTCCTAATACAATAGAAACAAGAGGCTCATTAAAGTAGAAGGTAGCTGGTGTTATTTTGAAGTTCTATGGCTTTATGATCTATTTCTTCTAATATTCTATTACATACATCTATGCTCAACAGAAATGACTAGACTTTATGTTTTTTTCCCTTCCTTTCCTGTGTCTTCTCTGTAGGATCTAGAGCAGCTATTGAATTTCATTGGTGTCGAGAGCTTAGGGCCACGTCATGTGTTGGCTAATCTGAAGGAACTTCTAACGACCATACTTTCTCCAGAATATCTTGATACGTGATACAAGCTTCTAGTATGGCTGTAAGTTTTTGTAAAATGAACTTTTAATTCTTACACAGGTGCAATTTTTTTGTTAAAGCACCTCCCTTAGCTTGTAATATGCACCGAGTACGAATTCTATCTGGGAGTATTTTGTTCTGCCCTGCATTTCAGGGTTTTTCTATACTCCTTGATAAAGTTGATGCTTTTATGATTCATTGAAACATGTATAGTAAGAGAACGAAAAGTACATTCTGGTGTACAGATACTTCTGTTACTATAGGAGATAGGACGGCAAAATTATAGCTGTGGACAACCTGGTTTAAGGGGCTCACTCTGAATGTTGCATAACAGTTCTTTTGTAACGATGTGGAGATGCTACACGCTAACATCTATATGGACATGCTGGAAACTAAGTCTGCATATCAATGCTTAATTTTCCTTTTGTACACCTTTTGTTCCTTTAATGAGCTTGGTTCCATGTTGGCTCATTATATAGTATCATAACACTTTTCGACGAGAAGGGATCGGATGTTTTATACAGTCATTTGTATGCCAGGCACAGATCTGCTCCCCTCTTTCACTAGAAGAAAATAAAGCGCATGTAATCATGGTCTACCTTTCCCATTTTATGAGAAGACAAACCCCTTATTTGATAGGTCGTAACTATCTTGTACAGTAGAATTTTATAAGTAATGCTCAAATAAGAGGAAGTATGATGGCCATGCACTATTACACATGTCTTTCTCTGCCCACGGTGAAATTGTTGAATATACTGAGTCAAAAAGTCTTCGTCTTCCTTAATCTTTGGTCCTTTGCCAAGACATAAACCTTAGGGCTTTACTTAAGTGGGTACAACCAACTTTTACTTCTTTCTCCTTCCCAATATCTGTGCTTCCATGGTCTTCCCATCCAAATTTTATTCTTGTAAGAATTCTTCACTTTGTATAAAGCATCCACATAGATGAGTAGTTGTTATCACCTTTCATATAATTGTGTTGGTCCCCGTATTCTGGCTTTGCCTATATTTATGCTAACACTATTTAGTTACTACGATCGCACTGGAAGACTTTTGTCCAACCCGGGTAAAGCACTCCACACAGCCTGTTGGACATTCTATTACTCCCTGCAGAACACTTTGACATCAGAAACATGTTTATACAAATTCTTCTCATTTAAAAGCAACGGTTATGTCACATGCATATAACATCTCTGGAAGTGAAAAGTAAAAGTCAAAGAGGAGTCAGGTTCATGCTAAAATTAAAAGTAGCATATTAGAAGTTGCATATATGCAAGTCGATCTTCTATTTATATATTGTGTGCTTTCAAGTTATGCAATTAGTTGTCTAGTAAATTTGATAGAATTAGGCCAGTGATATTGCCACATTCACAAAGTTGTTTACTACAACACTAAATTCTCAATGCAATTTACCATTTTCCCTCTGAACTCGCAGACAGTCTCTCTTCCCCTTTTCCACGAACACCGGCCGGAATTCGACGGCAGCATATGCACTCTCCGCTTTCGCATATCTCCTTGTCCTCCCAGAAATCTGACCGCTCTCTCTTGACACTTGAACCAAGAAGGGACCTAAGATCAGCTCTTGTTGAATCCACTTTCCTGGCTCAATGGTGTAAGGATTCAGACCCAAGTCCTCTTGATCTGTCTGAATCCGATAGAAGACTTAAGGAAGATCCTTAAATTCACTATAATATCTGAAATATCAATTTCGAGAAGTATTCAGACTCGTAGATATACATGTGAGAGATCAATTGCAAGTTCTCGGGTTCAACCATTGCGGGTTATGGGAATTGGGCGGAGCTGCTTGCTTTTAAGCCTAGAAACCCCCCGCGTGCCCGCCCGGGCCGCACAACCGCTACAAAAATGCCCATCCTATTTTGTTTCTAATCTTCAGGATTTGTAGTTATATTGAACACTTTACATGGTCAAACAGGTGAGAGTGGTGAAGATGAGCAGAGCTGAGCAGAGGGAAGGGTGTTTACCTGAGTGAGAGAAGGAGAATGATTAAGAGGCCAATTGGTCAGTTGCTGTTTGGGTGCTACTAATGGGCTGTGGCGAAATAGTTTATGGCCCTGGTAATATCATTAGCGTAGAAGTATACATGTCTATGCATATCACTGAAGGTTGGATGGCTCCCATGTTTCCAGTCCATCTCCATCCGTCCATCACAACCACGCCTACGGGTTTTATTTTTTAAAAGGCAAAAATCAGTTTGCGAAACTATCTGGTGAGTTGTTCACCTTTAGCAACTGACCCTCTTATTCTTTTGGAAGTTTGGACTGTTAGACGTATGTGAACAATCAAAATAGGAAAAGCTAAATATGCCACATAATGTGGCGCAGCTCACTACACAGGTATCTATCTGTCTGTCTGGGTGTGGGTGTGGGTGTGAATTTTCTCTCTCTTCAACCACACCACCACTTTAGCTACCAACAACAGCCTAACCACCTCTACACGAGGAATCTACCACCGCGGCAGCCACAAACCAGCAACCAACACCATCGTCGTCACCAACCACTGATTGACCACCCATTGCATGTGTATCCGCCACCATAGACCATGAAGCCTTCCTCCATTCTTTGCCATGATCACCACCACCACATTCACCAGTCGCCCCCCCCCCCCCCTCTCACTACCCACTGATCAAAATACCACTACACCATTCTCATGCCCACGAAGTCGTCAACTTAGCAAATGGCTAGCAAATCTGATTTGGATGCCCCCGACTCGGTTGCTACACCTAGAAGGCAACATCGAAGGAAATTAGATTCCTTCTCTGGTGTAACATCGCACGCAACATCGACGGCTTGGCTTGGTTCTCAGTCGAGTTCAACGGATTAAACATGATTTTACTCTTGTGATGTATACTTCAAGTGTAGTTCATTAGATAATTTTTGTTGCAAAGTTGCAGTTGTGACGAGGTGACTCGGGGTGAGATTTAGCCAGGATTTGGTGATGGACTGCCGTTTTCCACAAAATGTTGAAAGTGTATGTGTGGATTTGATTTGTGTGTCACAGATTAATGTGCACTTGAGGCCGTTGAGGGTTTCATTTGGGTGTTCAAGTTATGCGTTTGATTTTGGTCTTATGTCGGAGTTGGATTGGATGGAGAATTGGGGTGAGGAGTGAGATGAGAAGGAGCAATGGTCGTTGTGGTATTTGTGGCGGTTGTCCTGGTGGCTGCTGATGGAGGTTGTGGATGTCAGGTTTTATTGGTCTCTGAGCTTCGATGGTGGTTAGGTATTGCTGATGATAGCTAGTTGTATTGTGCGTTAGAGGTTTCAGAAGACCAAATGTAACCATAATAAACAAAAATGTACATTCAAACACAACCATCTGCGGACCTATTTTGTCTGATTGCTGCTTGCACTGTGCGCCAGACTATTGTGGTAGTCTGGGGCACTGTATTCCTGTGGCTTTAATAAATGCAGTTGACAAGCTTCTAAAAATTGGAAAAACATGAGAGGGGTATTCTGGTCACTAAGTATAGTTTGCTACAGATAGCTTTTCAACCTTTTAAGAAAGTAGCTTGGATCTCTTTTCTTTTCTTTCTCCCTTTAGGACCCTATCTTGGTTTCTTGTTGAGCTTAAACTCTGATGTGTTTCCTTTTTCTTTTCCTTGTCAGTGATGGTGTTGAGCCTCCTCTCTTTTAATTGCTTTACAATTATATGACCCTAAATGACTTGTGAGATCTTAGTTGTCTATGGAGCCTATAACACCAAGACAGAACATATGACACCAGGCCGAAAGAAAAAAATTCACTAGATGCTATTAATGCACGCTTGTTAACGGGGAATACATAAATTTGAGCATGTAGACACGAGACCTTGGTGCTGAAAATTACGGAGTTTTACTATAGATAGGATGTGCAGACTGCAGACCAGACCAGAAACGAGTATTTATTTGGGGACCTTACCTCCTCATTTTGTGATATCCACACCCGATTCCTCGCTAAAATGTGAATGTTTGTTTTCAGCATAATCTTACTAATGACGGTGGTTAATAATAAGAAGCTTTAATTTAGGCTCTCCAGCTCGTGTATGAGAAATCGTACTGTGATTGACGACCTTCATTTCCTAATTTTTATTCAATTTTGACCTGTTTCTTATTGGATTTATTACATTAGTCCAACTGTTTTTCATTATTAACATTATGACAATGATGTTATTGTGGTTCATCTGATTGACCCATGTGGTTGGTCGTATAACTATTTAGAATTTTACCTTGATCTCTCCACCTTTTTTGAGCTTGCTTGTTGCTCAAAATCAATACAATCAGATGTCCAAACTGAACTGTCTGAACCATTTGGATGTCCAAATCCTTATTAGAACATTAACTTGATTTGGAAAGGTTGAAGGATTTTCATACCAGGTGGTTGTCAAGCTGAAACAATCTTGAACTAGATTTTCAAATTTCTATGGATCCAAGTTCATAAGGATTTACGTAGAGTGAGTGTTTACTAAAAGATATAGTTCCAATTCGTGTAAATACAGTGTGGGGAAATTATTGGTATATGATTGTACAAGGGGAATGATAAGTATTTTTCTTGCAACCACAAAGATGGGAATGCCTTAATTTGCTGCTGTAGCTTGCTTCATGTTCAGTAAAAGAATTCTCTTGTATCGTTTGCACCATTGTCTAGGAATTTTGAAGCTTCTCCTTAACTATTTTTATATTGTTATGTATCTCCATATAAGTTATATGGCAGGGTTTGTATACAATACTGTTTTTATTCCTTGGTTCATCGACTTAAGAGTAGGAATAAGATTATCACTGTGGGCATTCCGGGGGAGGTGTCGGGTACCTTTGCCTGTCACTGCAGTAATCGTAAATCATGTATCTTCGTTTCACATGTTGATACATTCTTTCCTGGTAAGGGGACAGTCTCCAGTACTGCTCTCTGTTCCACCACCACTTGGAAGAGTAGCAAAGTTCTGCAAAGTTGTGAGATGGGCATCCATCAACCCCAAAGCTTCGAAAGTGAGCTTCGAAAAGTGCATGACTCCAATTGATTTTAGTTTTCCCCCCATCAGCCCATTTGTCTACGTTCCATATACTGGCGGTCACCTGCATTGGTAGCGTGGGGTAGCCAACTCCTTTACCTCTATTATTCTTGAAAACTCGAATTGGGGTTGCATCAACGAAGAATCTGAAAATCAATGCGTTAAGGTAAGGATTAATTAACTATTCAGTAATGAAGTGGTTGGACTGAAGACCATCGCTGCATTGGTTATGTATGGCAATGTTCATAAGTGACCATATGCTTATTATTTGAGAAGTTTCTAATGTTGACTATTGAGGTCAGGTCTTGGATGAAGTAGTTCATAATGCTTGGGAGGATCCTCCCATGCCAATAAATTCTTTACGCCTGAATGGGTTACCGATCTTTGTGTTGTGCTTGTGTTAGATAGAATTGTTGCCTTACACTATCTGATGCGTGTTCCACAGAATTCTGTAAGTGTGGAAGCTTGCTGTAGGATCAAACCATAGGTGCATCCTCTGCTCTCTACCTCCTCTATCATTTGCGAAGACATTTGTCTGGACTATATACGGCTTCCCTTCTCTGTTTCCCAAGAACTCGAAGTCCAATTCGTCGCCTCTCTTTGCGTTTGAGCTCATCTGCCAAACAATTGTAGTTAGTGGATGATAGTGAAGTGGGTTGCTGTTCTATCGCAAAACATCGCACATAGAAGGATGTTACAACATCCGCAGTCCTTCCCTGGTAGCTTTATCCTCAAATGGAAGAACCCCGAGCTATAACTTGACTTGGATTGTATGCCAGAACCTGCTTGTGATAAAAATCAGCTTAGATGCATAAACCTAATCCATCGGCGGGTGGTTAATCTATAATCGGTGTTCAGGTGTCAAATAGTGATGTCGATTAGCAGTTTCTGTGGTTGGTCAGAGACCGACGATATGAAAGGTGCCGCCTCCTTGTTATATAAGCGAATCATGGTTATACTGTTTTCCTGTCACTACTACATAGCGAGCTTGGAAGGGCACTCTCTTGACGCCTCCTTGTTATATAAGTGAATCATGGTTATACTGTTTTCCTGTCACTACTACATAGCGAGCTTGGAAGGCAGTTCGATATTTTATGTTGCTGCGAGCATGGAAAAAGGTTTGGTGCTTCTGACATTTGCATTTTTGAAGGTGTTTACTAAGTTTGGAACTTCCCAACTCAACCATAAATGATTAATACGTCTATTGGACTCGTTGGTACTAATTTTACTGGAACACGTTCCTGATAGAGTTTAGCGTTCTACTGAATGATAACGCGGACGCTAAAGAGATGGAAATGTATGTAAGAGAAATGACCGGAGGATGGGTCGAGGGAGAGCTGAACATCTCTGCCTTGGTGCCGGGGCATGACATGATCGGGTCCGAATGTAACCCTGTAGTTCTCATCAAAGCTAGGACCACGCTGCTTGGCTCCAAATACATGACTCGCTGAAACCAAGGTAAAGGCGAAGCACCAAATATGAAGACCCGTCACTTTGACAGAATTCAAAGCCGCAGTTTGTGTTGAACGGTCACCATCGCCCCTCCAGCCGAGTTATATTTGTAGTAGCGTAGAATTCAATAGCTGAATTATGCGAGGACCGTGTGATGCCAACGTTGTTGTTGTATGGTTACAACAAACCCCAGATTGTGGGATGTCTCGCGCGCGCGGGCTGGGGGGGGGGGGGGTGGTGAAGGGAGCTTGGTGTCAACTGAACGAGTGGATCCTGCACCAATTGCGCCGGAGAACACCCGTTAACATGAATGCATCCTAAACTTGGTTGTTAACCGGTGCTATTTTCGACATTCTCGGCCACTTTTGCTCGTACGCAGCAAGCTGCTATAACTCATGTAGAGTTGTAGCTGGATTAGTTCTCACATCGGAGTACTTAGCTTGAGCCGCAACCCTGCTTGATGTTTATCGCAGACCAGCAGCAACTTATCAAGAATATGTGCGCTAGTTTTGATATGGACTCGGTTTTGTGCTTTAAAGTTGAGGAGCATTTAGGACATCATTGCTTTTTCTTCTCCTCAGCCTTCAGAGGATGTACAGAGAACGGGCAAAACCCGCCATGGTGGTTGCAGAAAGGGCTAACGGGGGTAAAGCGACCACCATGAATTTCTGGTAATAAAAGTTCTGTTGGTGTCATTATGTAACGTCTTTTTGCCCCTAATGGTGATCGACCACCTTATAAATAATAACACTTGTTTTGGAAATTATATAATTTATACACCTTGACCGTATATCTGATATCTTGTCATTCATAGATTTGATCTTTAAACTCTCGGGAATGTATATGATTTTTTATGCTATTTCTTTTTCACGAGAGTACTTTTCTTCTTCTGAACTAAGCATAATTGCTCTTTTCTTAAGATGCCAATAGCGAAACTTTTAAGGGCAGGAGTGTCGATCTGCAATCATTGGACAAACTTCCAAGTACCAACTGTTTTGATAAAGAACCGTTTCGGTTGCCAAGTTTCTTGCTTTCAGCAATTCTGCCGATAAAAAGGAAGAAACATATAACAAAACTCAGTAACATCACCGATTTCACCAACAACAATGACGGCTTCTTATACACCATTATTATGGTTTAAAAGAAGGTCACGAGTTCTATGGTTCCTCCAACAAGAAATGAGACCAGCCTAGGTTTGAACGGCGACTGGGCAGGAGCCATTTTTTGGGGCATGGAGATGAATAAGAAGATTAACTAGTGGATGGACGTGTTGAGCTGACCTTTTTTGGGGCGTGCGGCTTAGGAGCAATTGCTGGGCTTTTGTGTGAACCAGCTTAATTTAAGCTTATGGATGATATATGTTTTGAGAGGTGGATGAGCCGGAGCCGGAGCCTTCAGTGGTGGATGGGCATATAAGGGTTCCTTGGGTGCTTGGCATTTGACGGTTTAGGTGCATTGGAAGGAGCCTTCGCTGGTGCCTTGGCCGGGGCTTTTGCATGCTTGTCCTGCAAGAGTATCCAAATTTTACATGGAATCACTGTGGAGTAGTTGCTTACTTAATTAAATTCTTTGACAAAGGAAAAAAGAATTAACATTTTATATTTGCAATTTGTCGCTAGAGTGCAAATTTTTCGTGGTTGTCAACTGTGATTATGGATAAAAATGTGGACCGTGTCTACGTACTCGTGATTTGACAAATTCTAAATATTTACACCCTTGTAATAAATAAAATACATACGGCTCTATTTAGTATTACCTCATTAGGAATAGGTTGAGTCGAGACCTGCAAGCATAAAACAAATCAATGTCTTCTGTAAAGAATAGTTTGTTTGGATACAATCTCGGTGATACTGTCTTTTCCCAAAGGTGGTAACGAAAAGAAAATGGAGTACAAAGGATTTTGTTCGATGTGCTAGTTGGAAAGTCTTGGTAGCTAAAAGTCTCTTGTCGCCAAAAGTCAGATCAAGTGGTTAGCCTATCGATATTTTTGTAAGTAAACACAGGTTATATGAGACCCACAAAAAATTACGAGGGCTGCTTGATGGTATATATGATCCAAAAATGTGGGGCATATGCCAGTGACTAACAATGCGTATGATTTGGGAGCACAACTTTGACAGCCATTGCGATGGTGTGATTTGGGAGGACCGTGGATTTAATACCATATCATGTGTCAGCATTATCATCATCAACAATGCAGCTGAAATTAACGCAATGTTGAAGCTTTTACCATCCCAACCCAACCTTCTCTGCCCTCTCTCTCTCTCTCTCTCTCTCAAAGTTGCAACCCTAGTGGCCACCCTGCTCTGAGAGAGGCCCGCCCTCCTTCACAGTTCGATTCACGTAAGTAGGTAGTTAAGATAGGCAGTAAATTGTTCACAGAACGATCTCGTTTTGACCGTATTGGCACTCTTCTCAAATTGCTTATAGCCCTCTCATTGTAGGAGCATTTTGTATAGTATTTAATCATGCATGGACTGAAATTTTGGAACTCCTAATAGGGGTATCCTATTTGTATGTCTACTAGCATTGCTTTATGTTATTTCCCTCTTAAGATAATACAGCTTTTTTTGAAAGACCAACTTATTATGAACAAAAGTTAACGATCTTTGAGATGAAAGTCCATCTCTGAATTCCATCTTTTACTCTTTTTATGGCAAGATTTAAAGTCACTTATTTTTTAACTAGAGAAGTTAATTTTGGAAAGATGACGTTAATGCGCATCATTTCAAAGTTCAAGACACTTCTTACGAGTCTGAGAAAATTTGGATTTCTGATATTTACTTTGGAACGGAAAGAGTAGCAAAAGAAAGCTATGACATTGGCAACCAAAAGGGATATATAGATGACGACAGCTAGCTGCAAGTCAGATCTCTCGTTGAACCCAGATCGGATCTCCATTACGTACCATCTTCAACTCGTAGCTAGCCTATTTTTGCTTTAACACATTTGGTCATGTTTGCAACCAACTTTCTGGAACCACATCTCTAAAATTGGACGTCAACGTAGTAGTCAACAAAGGCTCTATTTGAAAACGTTTTCGTTTTCAGATTTTTCTCCAGTTTTATAAACAAGAAAAAAAAAAATGAGTTTGACACACAATTTTTGATTTTTTTTTCTCTTCACTTTTGAAAACTAGTTTTTAAAACAGGGTTATTTTTAAAAACTTTCATTTTGGAGTTTTGGATTTTCAGTTTTTATTTTGAGACCACCACACCACCACCCCCTACCACCATAGCCACCTCTGGCCACCGCGGGCCACCACCGGCCACTGCCACGTCTCACCACCGCAACCACAATCAAAGAAAAAATTCAAAATAAAATCGGGTAATCAAACACTCAAAAGAAAAATTCAAAATAAAAATTTGGTAATCAAACACCCATTTATTCTTGTAAAAAATAAAAATTAAATTGCTTTTGATTTTTTAAAAACTGAAAATCAAATCTGGAAGTGATTTCAAATGCTACCAAAGTTAACCTGGTAAATTTGGAACATGTTAGGATACGCGAAGATCAAAAAATGCCAAAAAAGTAATCAAAATAGTCAGGGCTTGAAAACAAAATACTTCCTCCGTTCTAACTTATTTGATCAAGTTTGCACACTTATTTAAGATACGAGTCATGTATTATGATTTTTCCATTCTACCACGTGAAAGAGAGCGAGAGGGAGAGGGATGAAGGGGAGCCGGAGGGGGGAGGGTGTGTTAGGCCAAGAGAGAAAATGGATTGGTGGAAGATTATTAAATGTGGAGAGAGAAGTAAAAAAAAAGTACAAAAAAAATAAAAATAAACATGACAAAATACCTATAAAATCTTTATTAATTTGAAAAGTGATTAATCTTTTTTTGTAAACAGTTCAAAAAGAAAATACGATTTTTTTTTTTTTGAGATAGAGATAGAAGGAGTAGCATATAACATTGCCTGATCCGCAGCCTTTTTCTTTTTGCCTCGCGCCTTACTTGGCATCGTGCTCTTCCATCGCATGCTTACACCAAAAACTTTTTGTGCTTTGGACACAAAACATGCTTCAACCTACAATTTGAACTGTAGATAAATTCTACCCAAACAAACAGGAGAAATAACACTAAACAATGTTTATTGAGAACACAAAAACCTAGATAGACCCTATAATTTATAATTCGCATGCATCGGTCAAAGCAAATAAAGCCTTTAAGAGTTAGGAGAAGTCAGGAAGAACAAAACTTTATACAACTATAATTGCAGTGAACACCAAAATGAGGTTGTTGCTAAAGAGGGTCAATTTGTGCGTACGAAGGAAGTGGAGAGAACAATAAGTGATGTGAAGCCTGTAATCATTAGGGATGAGTACGGTAATCGAATTGTTACCCCTCTATTTGAAAAACTTATGAACCGAACCGAACCAAACGCCATCGGTTTGAACGGTTCGGTTTGCTCGGTTTAAACTGTTAGCACTTCTTTAAAGATGTTGTTTCATAGCACACTATTATTGGATCTAATAATAATTAAAAATTAAAGTTATAATTTTTTTTAAAATGCATATAATCTTGTTAAAATTGATATACAAGTACTCATTGATGTATGAAAAAGATTAAGTAAATGTAGAATATTTATTGATCACGAATTTTTTTTATGTTATAAGTGTTCTCATTATTTTTTTCTTTTAACTTTCATGATTGTTTATTTGGATTTTCTTACTATCATATATGTGAAAGTATTAATGAATGTTACTAAAAATAGATTAACATACGGTTTAGAATCGGTTTAAAAAATATGAACCGTGAACAGAACCGAACTAAAGTCAGTTTGACAAATGTAAAACCGAACTATTAAGATTTTTGGACGGTTCGAATTGTCACTCATATTGTCTTTTTTGGATGTTCATATTACTTCCCCAACCACCAGTCCACCTCCATCAACCACCACGTCATCTCTATACAACAATCACCGCCATCTCTATTCAAACGCCATCGCTTTCCTTCAATCACAATCACCATCACCACTGTCGCCTACATCCCTTATCGACCACCCACCCTGGTTAATTCCCATCAACACATTGGTCGGCGCTCTAAGTTGAAGACGACACGTCAATAAATTCACCATAACTTTTTTTCGAATCAACCCCTTTGTTTTTGTTTAATGTGTTAGATCCATTGTCATCATAAGAGTTTGTAAAAAGAAGTCTATGGAAAAATGAGAGGGAACAGTTCCTTGTACTTGTACTTGTATGTAGTCATAGAAGAGAGAGAAGTAGCAGAGATGAAAGGGGATGGAGAGGAAGTGAGCCAGAAACTTTAAGAGAATAACATGGGAAAATATCAAACTTTTGACCATCTTTTAAATTTTGTACAAATTAACGGTGATCAATTATTGTGAGATGCAGGAAGTATTATTTAATACATAAGACATGAAGTGCGGGTGCCCATATCACTGGTAGATAGATCTAACAAACGGGTACCGCCGGGTACGGGAAAAAAACTGGTCTGCTCCGAAAAAAACGAGTCAGGTTAATTTTACCCTATTATTTTTTTCGGGTAGTCTTTTTCAATACCTGTACCCTACTCATGCGGGTCAAAAATTACCGGCGAGTAAATGACTTTTATATTCTCTTATTAACATATATTCAATGGGCTATTTTTCTTGGAATATTTTCCCCCTTTTTTTTATTACTACAATTATCACTTTCTAGTTTAATTTCTACATGACTCATTTCATTTTTATTACTATAAAATTAAAATATATTTTGCTATATGTAATCATCTCAATTCTAAGATCTAACAAAATTATCTCAAATCCAACACCAATATGCATTCTGCACATCTATCTTAAAATTCCTAGAAACTCAGCCAAAAATTAATCCCCAAAGTCTAAAATACAAAATATCATATCGAAATTAACAGAACTAAAATACAAGTAGACCTGTCCTGATTGCTAACTAGTACAAAATTCATTCAGAAATTAAAATAAATAATACAACTAGATCTGATTGATTTCAAAGTCAGATCGACTGTGAAATCAAATTGTTAACAAAGGTGGCTTCCCATGGAAGATTGGCAGTAGAGCTATGGTAGAGTTGCGGTAGATCTATGAGCAAGCGTAAGAAGGACAATGTGGCGTCGTCAAGTTGATGTGGAGTAGAGCAGTCGTCGGCGGATATGAGTCATCTTACTATGGTGAGGGAGAGCGAGAGACAGAGAGATCGAGGTTATGCGAGAGAGAGAGAGAGAGTCAAGAGAAGGAGGGAAGTGGAGAGCAATGCAGATTAGAGAATGGTGAGGGGTGGATATGAGTCATCTGACTATGGTGGGGGAGAGCGAGAGACAGAGAGATTGAGGTTATGCGAGAGAGAGAGAGTCCAGAGAAGGAGGGAAGTGGAGAGCAATGCAGATTAGAGAATGGTGAGGATGAAAACCCTAGTAGGCTAGTTCTTATATAGTGAAAATTCGGGTAGTCCGGGTAACTCGTACCCGACTCAGACCCAACCAAAAATTATGGGTCGGTTCGAATACGGGTTTATTATTATAGGGTCTCCTATATATGTACCCGTACTCGGGTTCTTTGAGCTGGTACAGATAGACCTGTAAGTCCGAGTCAAAGAACCCAGATAGACTTAAGTCACTAAACTTTATTCTATGCCATTTTGGCCACTGGACTCTTAAATCTGTCCAATTTGACCACTCTGTAAGCTGGTGATAAATTTTCTCCGTTAAAGGGTCACACACTGCGCACATGACCCTTCAAAATGGGGGTAATTTCGTCTCTTCACCAAAACCAGGCATGGCTCTTCTCTTTCCCCATAACTATTCACTGTCTTTGAAACCAGGTTCGACTCTTCCCCTCTTCACCTCTATTGAAACAAACTGGAAACTTTACATAATCACGCACACACAAATTCATCCATTGTTTAGGGTTAGATTTAATCAGGATGATGGGTTACATAAACTCTATCATCTCTGAAGACGATCGAGATGCCGTGGGTCCTTAGAGATGATGGAGTTTACGTCGACCCACATGATTTGTATGGTATGTAGATTTAATATTGTTGATTTCGTTTCGATTGTTGTGTTCTACGCACATATACACACAATGCATATAAAAATTATGGGAACACTTATAATATTCATTTGATTTAGTTAAAAATTGCATGCATGTCAATTTGTATTATATTATTTACACAAACATATATTTTTATATATGCATGTAAGTATTTGGGACATTTTTAATTGGTTACAGAGATAAAAGGGCACAGACTTAGGGGTTTTTTTTTGGTGATTTCTGTGTATGAACCAGGAAATGAAGTTGAATACTTTATCAATGAGTTGCATATTGGGGGTGAGTTTTTTTACAATCCACAGAGGGTTTATGTTGAGGGTTTCAAGACTTATGTTGATTACTGTGGCTGAGATAAGTATTCAATGCATGAATTAGATGAGATGCTAAAAGAATTAGGCTATATTGATGAGGTCAGGTTTTACTACTATAAAATTCTTGGCATGATTCTTGACAGTGGCCAGTGGCGGAGCCACACTTGTACCCGGGGAGGCTAATGTATCCCCTCAGATTTTGGAATATATATATAGTTTATTTAGAATTTCACTCTCTTTCTTCTTTCCATTTTCACGACTCTCTTTCTCTCTCTCTGCTTTCAATTTTCACGACAAGACCTCGGACCTCCTTTCAATTCGATCTCACCGTCTTAGTCACGGCCACGATGCCTCACTCCGGCAAAGTGCAGTTAGGCGACAGTGGCCTCGAGCCCACGACACGAGCCACGATCTGGGCTGTCTGGATCTTGATCTGGTTCTAGATCTACGCGCCGACGGCTGAGGGCGACGACACAATCACTGATGTCTGAGTTCTGATGACCTCAGGTCTTCACTCCAGCGGTGCCAATAACTTTCAGTCTTCTTCGATCTTCACCCCACCGGTGGCCAAGAACCCACCGCGGCGAGTCGACGATAGTAGTTATGTTTCAAAACTGTTGATTACTTGATTTCTGAAACTGTTGATTACTTGATTTTCGAAGCTGAACATAAATAATTAGGTTATGAGTGAATATTCATTTCCAATAAACCCTAATCAAATAAATGAGCTTTATTAATTAGAGACATACAGAATAGAAACTCATACTTCTACCCATAAATCGGTTACGAAGACCCAATGGAATGAACACATATTTTTAGGACTTCAAAGAATTAAATAGAGAAAAGCAGTGTCTGCACATATGCTGTCCAAACTCCAATTATCAATTCTACAATAACAAGATCATCGGGACAATGTAATTACAGATGTTAAAAAAAAAGCGGGCCAAAGGGCTACTGTTGTTATCTTAATAACCGGATGATAAAAAGGGGATGAGAAACAAAAAACCTTGCCAGACTTATGACATTGTGTATTCATATCGACACTAGAAAGTCAGTTAAGAGAAGAAAATTTAATTGAACACTTTGTTATAGCTAAAGTGCTGAATATCGAACTGAATCGTAAGTGGAGCTATATTCAATTGTCAAGTAACGCCTGACGTTAACTGTCATATATATATATATATATATATATATATATATATATATATATATATATATATATATATATATATATATTATGAGATAAGCTTTTAAAAACACAACAATCTGAGATATCTATTTGTGAAAATTCTAGAAAAGCAATTCAATATGCAATAACATACACCCTTCACGCAGAGCATAATATCTTTAACATCAGTAAAAAAATTCGCATTGTGATAGAACACCTACTCAATTCAAAAGTATTGACTAGCACCATTACTCAAGCACCTATAAGCAATAAAAAAAATTGTACTTTGATAATTGCAATGCTCATTCCAACAATAGCTGCAGTGAAATAAACATTTATCGAAAGATAAAATAATTCAAGCGCGTTGGATATGTGCATTTTGAACAATTTTTTTTCTATTTGAATATTGATTATTTGTTTGATAATTTTAGGCTGTTAATTGTGCATTTGAGAATTGAAATTATTAATTCATAATTTTAGGTTGTTAATTAATGATTTTAGATTGTTAATTATGCATTGAGCATTTGAGATATTGAGATTGTTGATGTAGGATGAGACTTAATTGGATTGAGATATTGAATGTGTGATTTAGTTGAATGGTGGGTTGAAAATTAAAATTAGGTTAACGCGATAATGAAACATGACTGGAAAAGTACAAGAATAAAATATTTTTGATTAATTAGGTTATTTGATTGATAATTGATGGATTGATACTGAAAATAAAAATAAAAGTTTTTTGTGCTGTTTTACTTATAAATTTTTTTATTAATTTTGATATATTTTTAGCATCCCTGGGGTGAAATTCTGGCTCCGTCACTAACAGTGGGTTGAGGGTTCTAGGAGGGGATCATGATATAAGGGAACTCTTAAAAGTGTTACATGATCATAAGTGTAATGTAATTGAGGTCTATGTTGAATATGGAAGTACATCAGTAGAGGAGTTTTTTTATGCCACCATCAATACCATCTTCAGTTGTCATTGAAGAGATGAAGTTAGGTGATGATCATCCTGAGGCAATCCAAGATATAGATGATACTCAAGAGGAGAAAGGGTGGTAATTCTCTACTGATAAGTTTTTATGATGAAGTATTGCCTCATTTTGAGGATACTCAGTTCACACAGTTGCTGCTTCCCAGTAATCACATACTAAACCCTAGTGAGCATGAGAATGTGACTGAGTTACCTAGTAGAGATGCCCATAGTAGTGAGCAAGAGCATGTAGGTACAGAGCATCAACAACAAAGTGATGAGATAATTGAATCATCTGAGTCAGAAGATGAAGGTGAGGGTGCATATCAAAATACATTGCATGACAGTGAGTATGAGGCTGAGGAAGATGTACACATTTACAATGCACAAGTTGAGGCTGAAGAAGGCAGATATAGGGAAAGTAAATCCAGATTCAGTGTGGGCATGTTATTTGCTAACCCACAAGTGTTGAAGGAAGCTATTAGGGAGCATTCAATCATTACAAGGAGGAGAATTAAGCTTTATACTAATGAGAGAGACAGAGTTAGGGCAAAGTGTAAGGGGAGTGATCAATGTAAGTGGGTTTTCTATGCATCTAGGCTTGAAGAGAAAAATTGATTGATTTTGAGAACATACCAGAAAATACATACTTGCCCAAACATATACTACAATGATCATATCAAATCTGGTTGGCGATCTAAAAAGTATTTAGACAAGTTCAGGTCAAATCTAACTTGGCCAGTTGCATCCATTAGGGATACTGTAAGGATAGAGTTAGAATCTGGTGTTTCAAGGACTAAGGTATACAGGGAAAAGAGAAAGGCAATTGATTTGGTTGATGGAAGTTACAGGGATCAATTTAAGGGTTTGTGGGACTATTGTCATGAGATCAACAAGACTAATCCAGGCTTTACTGCAATCATCAAATTATGTGAGCCCATTGTTGGTGAAGAGTTTTCTAGATTTCATAGATTATACATGTGTTTGGGGAATTTGAAGGTTGGTTTCAAAGTAGGTTGTAAGAAGGTGGTTGGGCTTAATGGGTGTTTCTTAAAAGGCCCTTTCCCAGGACAGTTGTTGACAAGCAGTGGGAATTGATCTTGACAATGGAATGTACCCCTTTGCCTGGGCAGTGGTTTAAGCTGAAAATCAACTATCCTGGAAATGGTTTATCAAATTGGTGGTTGAAGACTTAGACATTGAGGACCAAAGTGATTGGACCTTCATTTCAGACCAACAAAATATAATATTTTATTTGATTTTTTCAATTGTAAATTTTTATAGAGTAAATGCTTCATACTTTATATATACATTTGTTTTACTAACTGCTCCTTACTTTACCAGGGTTTGTTGTCTACACTTGAGGAAGTAGTGCCAGATTGTGAGCAAAGGTACTGTGTCATGCATTTGTACAAGAAGTTTAGGAAGCTATTTCCTAGTTTAGAATGAAAGAAGCCATGTGGAATGCTGCAAAAGCCCCTAATGTCACATACTTTAGGAGAGTAATGGACACATTAAAGATGGATTGTGTAAGGCCATTTGAGTACCCCTTCATAAGATACCTACAAGTCATTGGGGTAGGTCCCATTTTTCACTCAAGTCTAGATGTGACTTATTGTTGAATAACTATTGTGAGTGCAGCGTCCCTGAAAATTCGGAGCTCCGTCGCCTCGAACTCCTGGGTCGTTAACCTACCCGATCACATCAAACCTGTCAAATCTGTTCACTAACTCATACTTCAAAATATTTAATCTGATACCAACTCAAATTCTTCAAATACAAGCTTACAGAACTGCTTAAACTTGGTTTGTTAAAACCTAGGTTCTTTACAACTCTGGTCCTTATAAACAAGGTGATGGTACTGACCCACGCAGGGGTCTCCTTACATTGAATTGGCGGGCTCACTGGAAGCTCACACAGACTTTAATCCATTCCCGAACCTGCGACAACTTATCAGAACCTACAGAAGGGAGTCAAACGAAGGGTGAGCTTGTAAGAGCTCAGTAAGGTCGTACAAGGACTACCAACAGGATTACAAAAATGATTCTAAAAAATCCAACTGATGAAGATTTCCAGAATATTTCAAACGATCAGAAACTCAATGATTTCCAAAAAGATCAAAATTCATCAGAAGTAGATACCAAAATAAAAAATAATACTCATGATGGGTTCCAGAACGATCAATAAAAGATCATCTTTAAAGCCATCATTCCAAAATACGATAAGGATTTTTCAAAGGATTTCAAAACATACACAGATCATCTGAGGCAGTTCTTTCCAAAACACACTGAATTTCTCAACGGATTTCAACCAAGCTCAAATTACTTCAGAGAATACTTCCCAGTCATTATCGCAGCAGTCACGGCAATATACAGAACATAGAAAATTAAAAATCAATGTTGATCCTGGGGCGATTGCAATGCCATTCCGGCAAGCTAATCACAGTGTACACATGCATGATGTACCAAAATACTAGTCAACTTGGGTACTAGCCTGCTTTTACTACAGGATTCAGACCAGCCTTATTACGCCCTCCCACAGAACTGAAACCCAGGTCAACACGAAAAAATTAACAATATCAATGAGCTTTAACATAAGCTCAATTCACCAAAATTAATTTGGATTCCAATAACAATAATCATACTGACATAAGTCAGCATTCAAAATTTTTAGATTTTAATAACCATAACATACTGAATAAGTAATCATTCAGAATTTCCAGAAGAAAATCACAGATAAATAGCAAAACGATTGCGAATAATTATTGAATTTAAACCCAACAATCTGAAAGAATGGACACGAACAATTGTCAAATTTGCTCAGCACGCAAAAACATGCGAGCATCGTAAGATTTCTAAATAATCGATTCAGGTTCAATATTAGGGTTTTCTGGACAAGAACATGCTGATATCAATGCATATTTCAGAGTTTGACATTAGGCATAAGTAATTCAAAGGAGTACTTACAAGTATGAGTTATCAAATAAAGGTTCGGACAAAAGTCCTTATCCAGGGTTCAGATAGAATCCCTTACCTGGATACGCAACTAAATTATCCTAACCGAAAATCTTTAGCTTTAACCTAAATGGAATAATCAAATCAATAGAATATAGCCTAAAGTACAAAATTATAACTTAATATGGACTCACACATATTCTCAAAAATGAACCCCCTCACTGGATATGTAAAATTACTGAAATGCCTTTAGGAATAAAATTATCAAAATGCCCATCTCGGACTTAAATCACCCAAATGGCCTTCCTGTAAGTAGAATCACCCAAATAACCTTATTGTATGTCAATTAACGCAAAGATACCTTTATTAGGTCAAATTACCAAAAATACCCCTTCGAGGTGGCAAATTACCAAAATACCCCTTTTGGGTTTTTCGGCACCATAAAAATTCTATAACATCTTAAAACGCTATTTTAAGTATCCTGATATCATTTCTGGCCTAAAAAATATTTTAAAAAATTTTCGCCCGAAAATTCTGAACTAGTGTCTTGACTAAGGCTAAAAGGCCAGTTTCGAAAAAAAATACTTATCGGCTTCAGAATGACACGAAATTTTAGACAATGAATCATATCAGTAAATTAGGATTTTCATAAAATATTTAGATTAAAATAGCTTTGTTTACTATACTAAATAAATATGGAATTTCTCTTAATCGGTCCCCTAATTTAACATCCTTCGCGGATACAAAAAATTCCCAAAAATTCTAGAGCGTATGTCTTGTAAAAATATTGGGGGTTACAGTTTTAGACTTTTTCTAATTTTGGTCCTAACTATTTGTAAAAATTTGTGAAAAATTGACCAAACTAACCTCTTCTGTAGTGACAATTACAAGCACTGTTCAAATCAACACACTTACTAACTCACCTTAAAGCACATACTTGTCTTCTTCATTGTTCTGCCGAGACCCATTACATACACAACTCACAAATGCATACTTAACTATTTTTCTAACATCTACACCTAACCTACATCTATTTTAACACTCATTAACACATAACTATACACCAAACACACACATATTCACATAATCACTTGTCCGAAACATACGCGAAGACACACCACATTCATACGACACATAACTCTCGGTACCCATTAAAATATTCTCCACTTCTTCCCATTCATACACTCTCTCTCTCTCACACACACACACAAATGAGAAAATACCCACAATCATACCCTTAATCCCCATACTCGAAGCATAAGATTCCCATAAAATATCTTCTGCATAGCCATATTCATGGCTACTATACTCATTCCACAGTTGCTAAAAACACACTAATCCTATAATCACACACTAGAATATGCATACTACAAATTCAGAAGCTTACCCCTATAAAACAAGCCCGAATTCTCCTTTTTTCTTCCCTATTTTTCCCTTCCCCGAGTTGCCTTGTTTCCTCTGTTTTTTTTCTTCTTTCTGGGTTCATGGTACTGTTCATCGAGATTTCCTTTTTTTTTGGTTTTCTTTCCAATTAGGATAAAACCAATTCAAATTATATAAAACAACATCAGATTAGTCATCACAGGAGGTGGCATCTCCTTGCACCGAAATTTCTGAAAAATTGACAGATAAGGCTTAATTTTTGAAAATTGAAAATAGCCCCTCAAGTTCCAAAATTTACAAGACCCCGAAAGTTTCAAAATTTACACTTTTGCCCCAAGATTCTTCTAATATTTTATAATTTAATTAAATGTCACTAAACCACATACTATCACCCATTTTATTATTTTTCGTCACTGAGATATTAATTTACAGTTATGCCCCCATAATTTTCCAAAATTATGAAAATGCCCCCAAAATTTTAAAAATTACATTTTATCCAAAACTTCTTTTAGCTTTGATACTCTACTAGTACCTAAGCATTGTCCAAAATTATTTCCCGTTTATTTCTCAGAGCCCAAATGATTATTTTAACTGGCTCTCAAAGTTCAGGATATTACAATAAGGTATTTTATAGTTTCATCCTTAGTAGTTGAGATAAACCAATAATTTCATGCCATGAGGCAAGGGTCTTATGATGGGAAGGATTGTGAAAAAAAGGAGGTCCGTAGAGAAGTGGTATGGCCTTTTGTGTCCAAAGATACAACAAAAACTAGAAACCATGAAATCAAAGTCATGCCATTACAATTGTGAGTGGAATGGTGGTACTCAGTACCATGTAAGTGGGGAAGATTATGTTTTAGACCTGAATGAGAGTACTTGCAGTAGTAGGAAATGGGACTTATGTGGGATCCCATGTGCCCATGCTATTTCTGCTATATATAATGACATGGCAAATAGAGGGAGTGGGGGTGAACCTAAACTTTGGTTGATGAATGTTTTAGGGTTGAGACCTTTAAAAAGGTATATAATCATATGTTGAATCCTATTAATGGTCCCAACTTGTGGGAAGAAACAAATAAAACTCCAATTCTTCCACCTTTTTATCATAAACAACCTGGTAGGCCTAAGAAGATGAGGAGGAAAGATAAAGAAGAGAAAAAAAACCTATGATGGATGAACATGTAAACAGACTTGGTAGAAAGGTATTGTGATCAAATGTAGCAAGTGTGGTAATGCTGGACACAATAGCAGAAGTTGCAGAGGTCAAGGATGTCAGCTAAAAGGGAAATAGACAAATTTAGCTTCAGGTCCTCAACAGAGAAGAAAAGCAAAGGGCAAAGGCAAAGAGAAAGGTAGTGGCAAAGGCAGAAATGTAGTAGGAGAAAGTTAGGGAAGTCAAGCAGGCACATCCTCAATTGGTCAAAGGACTAACAACCTAGATTGAATAAGAGGAAATTTATTGATCCAAATCCTAGAGGTTGATTACAACCTGAACCTAGAAGGAAGTACCCAGTACAAACCCAGTGAGTGATCAATTTATACAATGACTTCTTTTTACATCACAATACTAGTAGTGTATCCTTGAGTTGATGGTGTGGTATTTTTTTTCCAGGTCAGGAGAAATACTACAAGGCAAGCTTCTCAAGAAGGAAGCTCTAGGGTAACAAGGCCATCATTAGCTAGGGCTCATGGATTCTCTACTGCAGCATCATTGATGAGAGAAACTGGTGGACAATGAACAACTGGATGTAATTAGTTTGATAGTGGATAATGAACAACTAATTTAGGCAATATATATTGATTGCTAGGTGAATTTGATTCCTGTGTAATCTTATGGCAACCTTTCAAACATGTAATATTTTGGCTACTTTTACATTTAATCTTTTGACAAGTCTATCTTTAGGCAATGCATATGATTCTCTTTTGACATAAATTCCATTATTTCCATATTCCCAATTTCATTGCTTCATCTGATTCCAATCATGAACTCAATGCACACTCAATAGGGAAAGCATTGTCTATTATCATTAACTCAACAAATGGAATTGTTTCATCTGATTCCAATGTTCTGAAAATCTATTAATTACAAAGGTCTCTATGTTATTACAGGTCCTTGAGCTCCAACAACTTAGGTGAACCAGCTCCTTTAGATCCCATACTCCCATTTGAACTTTTAAACTTGTTGCTCATAACAAACAACATGAACCACGGGCAGAGCAAAGCAACCCACAACCACCTTTGCTTAGTGTGATAGCTTCCCAATTCCTTTCCACATGTTGACAGTTGCTCCTGCTGCTCTTCAAGTTGCACCATACATCTTTGGAGATCCTCGTCCAAGCCATTCACAGGGAACTTCTTACAAATACATGGTGGGTGTTTGAAAATGGATGAAAAATTATAAAAATGAAAGTCCCTAACCAACGGTTAGGACATTACTTGACCATTTTTAGCTATACAAACCAAAAATCTTCTCCCTGGGTTTCTGTTGGTCCATGAAGTATTCATGATGGGATTTCTTCAGCAGTAGCATACCATTGCATCCTCTATTCTCTTTCAGGCAGATGGGTTTTGGAGGGAAAAAATATCACAAGGGAAGGGAAAAAGAGGGAAATGAGAGGGTAAGGACAATTATGGGAAAGATCTTTACGTGAAGAGACGAAATTACCCCCAATTTGAAGGGTCATGTGCTCGGCGCGTGACTTTTTAAAGGAGAAAATTTAACACCGGTTGATGAAGTGGTCAAATTGGACAGATTTGAGATTCCAGCGGCCAAAATGGCACAAAATAAAGTTGAGTGACTTAAGTAAAAAATGAGTCATAGTTCAGTTGCCATTGATGCATTTTACTCAATAAAGTATGAAGGTTAGATCTCAAAATAAAAATCAAAACTGAAAACCTTAAAAACAATCTCAATTTAAAATTGCATACAAAATTGAAAGGACAAAAAAAATAATAAATTATTTATCAAACATATTTTTTCTTTCGATTTACAAAATTGAAGAAGAAACTAAAAACGAAAAGCATATCAAGTGTTATTATTGAAATTGCAGCATGTCGATTTTCGAACAACGTCCATACCCCGTGACGTGAAAGCAACAGGCGCAGCCATCTTTGGCAAAGTTCAGAACATGAGATTGACGGGTGCCAGTAGTCAGTACCATGATTTCAGAAATGACTTTAATTACAGAGCCTACTCCACTTCTGCTCTTACTACAGCCTCGTAGCCATATCATCTCCTACCTGTCCGAACACACACACGCGCCCACACACACACTCTATACACACACAAGCTGCCTCTTTCTCATCTCTGTCTAACTCATGTGACAACCAGCAACCGTAGATTTCCTTTGGGGAAATTTTTGCATCAGGACAAGGAAGGAAGAGGCCCATGGAGGAGCTATCTCCTGCCATCAACATCAGTGTTAGAGGCCAGGTTTGTTGTTATTCTTCGTCTTCTTCTCTTTACTCCACTAACAGGTTCTCAAGCTTCACACACACACACACACACGGTCACACTCAGACACACACGTACACACACCTGAAGTTATACCCATCCACAGATCTTTGTAGCTAGATACCATTCATTTGTGTTAGATCGGTGATTGCTGGGTAGAGTTTTATTGCTAGTTCTTCGTTCTTAATGTTTGTGTTTGAGCCGATGTTGAAGATCTGTTTGTTGTTTTTGATGAGACTCACGTTTTAAATAGTAGTGTGAGTTGGAAACTTTTTTGTGGAAAAATTGTCAAAGGCTGGCATTCAAAATGGCGTACTTTGATTTAAATGACTAGCGATTTTGGATAATTAATAAGAACAAATTTCGGCTAGTACTTAGTTAGGATTCTTCCTCCAAGCTTTCATATAGTGACAATCAATAATTACTATATATTTTTAACGCTATTATGTTAACACTTTCACTTTCAGTAATAATTCTTAATAACATTTTTTGGTATAATTAAATAAAAGTCATTGAACAAATTTAGAGACCATTAGTTGTCGCTATATGGAGGTAGGAGGACTTTTTATTCAACTCAGTTAGCACTCAAAATTTTTTCAATTAATGAATTTCGTTTAGAAGCTCCACCGCAAGAGCCTCACGTTCTACGATAACTGTACCGGCCTTAAAGGGCTCTAATTTAAGCTTTCAGTAAGAAAAGCCTTACCTTAGTAGCTCCTAAAATCAGGCGTTAGGGACTACACTCGTAAAATTATGTTCATACCCTATTCTAGTCGCACCTCAGGACCCGCTAAGGGACCCACATTGCGCGACACATCACCCAGTTAGCGGTCAACTTTTCAACTCTCGAGAGCCGGTCAAAGCAACACATGCTTAAGTCACGTGAACTGCTTATGAAGCGACCTCGGCGTGCCTTCCACCTTGGGGGTCGGCCACCTCAAGGGGTCGGCCACCCTATGGGGTCAGCCACCTTGAGGGGCTCGGCCACCCTTGGGGGTCAGCCACCCTATGGGGTCGGCCACCTTGAGGGGCTTGGCCACCCTTCGGGGTCGGCCACCCTATGGGGTTGGCCACCTTGAGGGGCTCGGCCACCCTTGGGGGTCGGCCACCTGCCTTGACGATCGACAACCGTCGTTCGCGACCGCGCTCTGCTGTAGTCGCGACGACCGTCGCTCTTAGCCGTGATCCGTCGCCGCGACGACCCTCGCTCACCGTCGCTCGCGACCGCGCTCCGTCATAGTCTCGACGATCGTCGCTCGCGACCGTTCTCCACCATAATCGCGACGACCGTCGCCCTTGACCGTGCTCCGTTGTCATGACGACCATCACTCGCGGCAGTGCTCCGCCGTAGTCGCGACGACCGTCGCTCTCGGTCGTGCTCTGTAGCCATGACGACCGTCGCTCACGGTCGCTCGCCATCCACGCAACGACCCCTGTTGCTCGGACGTCACTCCGTGACCCCCGTCGCTCGGAGGAAGTTACTCTGCGACCCTCGTCGCCCGCACTCCGTCGCGCCCATGCTCCGCTCCACAGATACAGTCGCGACCCCCTGACGCTCTCTATCAGATTACAGTGCCCCCGGCACCTCACTCACTTCGCCGCGCCCTTGCGCCCTGCTGATGATACGTGCCCCCGGCACTAAGTATTGCTCCGTGACAGTCATCGCCGTGCCCTTGCACCCCACTGACGATACGTGCCCCCGGTACTAAGTATTACTCCGCAACAGTCGTCGTTGTGCCCGTGCGCCACGTCCATGACATGTGCCCACGACACCAGGTATGGTCTCGCGATAGTCGTCGCTGCGCCCTTGTGCCGACACCAAGTATATCTCCGCGACGTTCGTCGCTGCGCCCTTGTGCCATTCTCATGACGCGTGCGTCCGGCACCAGGTAAGAACTCGCGACAATTGTCGCAGCTCCCATGCGCCACAATCAAATGTCTTGTGCTGTAGGCACCGCGCCCATGCACCACAATCATGTTATATGCTTACGGGATGGGCTCACAACCTGAAAGCCATCGCCGTCTTCATTCCGGGGGGCTTTGCTTCGTGCTCCGGCACGAGGACCCTTCGCAGCGGGATAGGCGACTCCTCCGGGACACTATCTCCGCCAGGGTCCCTGCGTGACTGGCCTACGTGCTCTAGCACTGGGGGCTCGCGTCGGCACCCCTAAGGACTATGACCCCCGGGTCACTCCGAGATGGGAGCAGGTCTTCGGAAGGGCATCTTGCCTAGTCCACCTGGCAGCTAAGCATCGGGTCTTCCCCACCGCTGCCAGGCCTGTGGGATTCAGTAAGGGCTTGGACTGGAGGCTGGGGCAACGGGCTACTCTGACCATGCTACCGCGGCATGATCAGTCTCCTCAGACAGGCAGAGAGATGTTGCAAGGGCAGGGCAGCACGAACTTAGGGACCGGTAGTCCCAACGGAGAATCAATGCTTTGGCCCTCTGGTGACGTGTCGTTCCTAGGGGGTGACACATGTCAACTTATGACACATGCACATTTTTGCCTATAAATAGTGGACTTTGGAGCTTTTTCAAGGATCTTTTATCTCATTTTGGACTTTTCACTTTTTCTCTCTAAAAAGACATTCTCTTTGAAATTCTAGTGAGAGAAACACACTTGGGCTCCCGTCTCCGGACCCTCGACGCTGCATCCTTGACACGGACTATCGACTGTTGGCCCTGTTCGTCATCGCCCTGCCTGCGCGGCGCTGCCAGCCCTCGTGACCTGTCTGGGGAGCCTTGCCCTCAGCCCTTACTCCCGCTTTGTCTACCTGGAAGCTGACTCAGACTATATCCTTTGTGGCACCTCCACGCAACCGCGAACCATTTTCCGCATCATCAAATTATAGCTCTCCTGCTTTGGTAATTTAATTGCTCTCTGCCCTCTCCCTTGAGCAAATGGGATTAGACATCCGATAGTCCTAGCGTGAAACTTATAGTAAACTAAACAACTCCCTTGCTCTAAGATCTTAGTTTTTGAGCGGAATGAACTCTCACTCCCCCAAATGCATCTCATGGAGCCACCTTCTTCACTTGGGTAATGCTGCTTTTGAAGCTCTCACTCCAGGGAGCCTGCCTTGGGATAAACAGGAAACAGAGCAAGAAGGAAAATGAAGGGGAAGAAGAAAGAGAGGGAGCTTGGACAGAGCTAGAGAGAAACTGAGAGATCTTTCTAAGGGTAATCCTTATCCTTCTTCGTGTATGAAATTTCATTATGCAAATGTGTGAGAAGGGGAGGGCTGCCATGGGTTGTTGCAGGTGTGTGCGTGAATTGCTGTGTGTGTGTTCATGGCTATGGTAGTGTGGTTGTGTATATAATTTAAATGTTTGATTGTGGTGGGGTTAATATAAGTAAAAGGGGATCAGTTTTAGTGAATGGTTAAGGAGTTTGGTGCATGTTTTGCGTGCGAAGAGCGTGTTTACAGTGACTGCGTGCTAGTGTGTGTGTAGAGTATGAAACCGTGTGTGAATTCTGTGTAAGTGTGTGTATACATGAAATCAAGGAAGGATAATGAGTGTTTAGGTGAGTAATGGTGTGTTTAAAGGAAGTAGTGTGTGCGTTTGTGAATTCTTGGGTTATGGATGAATGTGGCAGGAAGTTTATTTCAGCTGAAAACTGAGGAAGATGATGACTGTGTGAAAAAGGTGTGATAGTGTGTGTGGGTAATCTAAATAGTGACCGTAATTATCACTAAAGGTGGAAAACTATTTGGACAGCTTTTCAATGAATTTTTATAAATAGTTTCGACCAAAATTTGGCAAAGTCTAAAATAGTAAACCCCCAATAGTGTTTTGAGATGTATGCTCTGGAAAATTTTGGGAATTTTTGGAGTCCTCAAAGAGAGCTAAATTGGGGTACCGATTAAAGAACTTTATTGAATTATTTAGCATAGCAAACCAAGTTATTTTTAACTAAAATTTTTATGGAAGCCCTATTTTATAGATATAATTCATTAGCTAAAAATTTGGGCCATTCCGAGGTAGATAGGTATTTTTTGCAAAATTAGCCTTTTAGCGCTCGGTCAGGACACCGGTTCGGGATTTTCGGGCGAAACATTTCTAAAATACTTTTTAAGCTAGAAATAATATCAGGATATTTAAAATAGCGTTTTAAGATATTTTTTAGATTTTTGGGTGCCGGAAACTCCTAGGGGTGTTTTGGTAATTTATCACCCCGAAGGGATATTTTGGTAATTTTACCTATAAGAGGTATTTTGAAGTAAATTTACTTACAGTGAGATTATTTTAGTGACTTTGCTTTTGGAAAAGTCATTTTGATGATTAAAGTGTAACGAGGGGTGTTTTGGTAATTTGCCACCCTGAAGGGGCATTTTGGCACCCCGAAGGGATATTTTGGTAATTTGACCTAAGAAAGGTATTTTTGCATAAATTTACATATGAAAAGCTTATTTCAATGATTCTACTTATGGGAAGACCATTTCGGTAATTTAAGTCCGAGAGGGGCATTTTGGTAATTTTACACCCTAAGGGCATTTCAGTAATTTGACATACGCGGTGCAAGGGGTTCATTTTGGGAGTCTGTGTGAGTTCGTATTAAGTTATACTTTTGTTTTGTAGGCTGTATTCTAATGGTTCAATTATTCCGTTTAGGTTAAAGTTAAAGACTTCCGGTTAGGATAATTTAGCTGCGGATTCAGGTAAGGGATTCTATCTGAACCCTGGGGAAGGACTTTCATTCGAACCCTTATTTTGATAACTCGTACTCGTAAGTACTCATTTGATTTATTTATGGCTAATGCCGAACTCTGAATTCTGTATGGCTATCAGCATGTTATTGTCCAGAAAACTCCAATATTGAACCTGAATCGATTGTTTAGAAATCTTATGATGCTCGCATGTATTGCATGTTGAGTAATTTGATAATTGTCTGTATCAGTTCTTCTGGATTGTTGCGCTTAAAAATCGATAATTATTCGCAATCGTCTTTGTTGTTTATCTGTGATTTTCTTTTGAAAATTATGGTTTCTTCTGAAAATTCTGAATGCTGACTTATGCGAGTATGATTATTATTATTGGGATCTGAATTAATTTCGGTGATTGAGCATATGTTAAAGCTCACTGATATTGTTAATTTTTCATTGTTGACCTGGGTTATCTGTTCTGTTATGAGGCGGGAGTTATAAGGCTGGTCTGAATCCTGCATGGAATGCAGGCTAGTACCTAAGTGGACTAGTAATTATTCTGGTACATCATGCATGTGTACACTTCTGTGCTTTGCCGGAATGGCATTGCAATCACCCAGGATCAACGTTGATTTTTGATTTTATTTGTTCTGTATACTGCCGTGACTATTACGGAAATGTCTGAAAAGTATTGTCTAAAATGATCTGTGCTTCTGTTGAAATCCTTTGAAAAACCTTCATTGTATTTTGGGAATGATGACTCTAAAAATGATCTATTATTGATTGTTTTTCTTGGAATCGGTCATGTTTTTTCTAGTTTATTTTGGTATATATTTCTGATGAGTTTTTGATCATTTTGGAAGTCATTGAGTTTTTGACCATCTAAAGTATTCTGGAAATTTTCGTCAGTTGGATTCTTTGGAATCATTTTGTAATTCTTTTGTTAGTCCTTGTACGACCTTACTGAGCTCTCAAAAGCTTACTCTTCGTTTGGCTCCCTTCTGCAGGTGATGATAAGTTGTAGCAGGTTTGGAAATGGATTAGAGTCTGCGTGAGGTTCTGGTGAGCCCATCACTACTAAGTAATGAGGCCCCTGCGCGGGTCGGTACTATCGATTCATTCATAAGGACTCGAGTTGTAAAGAACTTAGATTTTAACAGTTTGAGTTCGAGCATCCTTGTAAGCTTGCATTTGAAGAATGTTGAGATATTATCAGATTAGATGATTTGAAATATGCGTTAGTGAACAGGTCTGATAGGTGTGATGTGATCCGGTAGGTTAACGACTCGAGAGTTTGGGGCGGCGGAGCTCCAGATTTTGGGGTTGTTACAGTTGGTGTCAGAGCAGTTCGGTCTTGTGGTATTATGAGTATAGGCATATGATTCTGTAAGCACGGAACCACCAAGTGTAGGTAACACGATTCTGTAGAATCGTATTCTGGTTAATGAGAGTGGGGTAGGATGATGGTAAGTTAAGAGGTCTGGCCTTGACTGGTCATTGTGTTGTTCTTTAGCCCGTGTTGATATAACCCGAATAACTGTATTAGTATGGTCTACACTCGGAAACCTGGTAGTGAAGAGCGTACGGAGGACCTAAGGGATCCCGATATATGATTGTAGAGAGGCAACCCTACCCCATAGGGGGAAACAGCAAAACCCAAAACTGATAGTTATGATTCTGAACATTATGAGCCTGATTTCAATTTTGATGACATAGCCTCAAAAGGAGAGTATCTTGGCGACTTTAACAGATGGAATGACTAGCTACATGGAGTTATTGAACCCTATAGAGAGTGAATTGGATTAGCAAAATGGAGAAAATTTTGAGCAACTGGTCGTGTAAATTTTGAGCAACTGTGAGTAAAGTGACGAAAGATTGAATTTGTTGGATATAAACTAAGAGACGAGGTCGATCAAGAGTGGAAAGAGTATCGAAGGATCTGACTTATTAGAAATTAATTTATGTCCTTTGGAAAGAGTATCGAAGGATCTGACTTATTTTGTGAGATTTTGTGAACAGATGTGAAGCAGATTAAGAGTCAATAGATGAAGTAGAGATAAGGTTTTGTTGCCCCGTTAAAATTGCGGTAAGGATGTTATTGATGAAGGCAGGTAGATGCCAGAAGTCTGAGTGGGGGCTTAGGCCTGGACTGAGAGATATAATGCTCCCAGCTCAATCGACGAACGATATGAAATGTCTTTGTTTGGCAGATGTTTTGGAACAGTCTAAGTCTGACAATGGAGAAAGACATAAGTCAACACAGGACGGATAGAAGAGAGATAAGTGAGAATTTCCTCCGAACGAATTTGTATGAGCTGACGGTCGTCAGCAAAAGTTCTTACAGTCAGCACAGTACGGTGCCCTTGGTTAAAGGTTGGGGCAAAATCAGAGATTCAGGCCCACTTCAGTTCGGTGGTATTGAGACTGGATAGAGTTTTGAAATTTGATCAAGGCATGATATGAAATTTAAGGGAGCGCAGGGTGAAGGCGCTTGACCAGCTCAGAGTATTAGACTTGGACCGTTTTATGGTTCTGGAGTTCGACCAACACAGAGTATTGATCAGGGTGGCGGGTCAATTTTCTAGCCACCCCATGCGATATATGAGATAGAAGTCATTTAAGCATGGCAGCGTGAAACATTAAGTTTGAAATTGTCTGTTTGTGAGAAATAATCAGTTGGGTACCTATTGCTAGTGTAATAGCGGGTTGTGTTCCTCGATAAGAAGAGGACAAGGTCAGTAAGGGCTGAGGCCCAGAATATCAGTTAAAGTTTGTTTAATGTCTGCTTAGGACGTTGTCACATCCGATGACGTGGTGCCAGGTACACTACAGGTTGATCCATTAGATGTTCATATATGGTTTGATTCTGGAGTGTCAAGTACCTTTGTATCCCTTACCTTTGCATAGTGATTGAATGTAATATCCTGATATATTTAATGGGTGAATTTAAAATTTTAGCGATTAGCATAACCAAATTTTTATCTGTTATCCATAACGACAAATTTTAAAAATCGTAAGTTATAATTTAACGATGATTGATATTGATGAATGTATTAGTGACAATTAGCGTAAACTATGTTTTTAAATAGTTAGTATCGATGTGTATTTTAGCGACAAATTATTACTATTATTATTATTTCGTAGCATCGTTATACTTTTAGCGACGAATAGTGAAGCGAGATAGTGTAATAACTCGTTAACAATTTTTGTAGCGCATAAATTGTCATAAATGTTTAATTTTGGACCTGTTTGCAATAATAGGAAGTTGTGGGTAAATTATAATACTTAACGAAAGTTAGGGTAGATTTTTGGTAAATTGCCAACCTAGGGTTTTATATATAAACAAACTATAGGGTCAGCCTCCTGGGCTTTGTTTGAGACTCATTACGGCAGAGAGACATAGAGAGTCAGAGAGGGAGAGAATGAACAAGGGAAAGGATCGAAGGGAATTCCGGCAAGTGCGAAGTGGTTTTTCGGTAAGTTTACTAGCCTTTTTCTCTCTAATTTATTTTAGCTTTTGTGGTAACTGTAAGGGATGCCGTGAAGTGGGTTTGGGGGGGGGGGGTGGAATAGGGCTGCCGCAAGAGAGGATTTTAAGGCTATTAGGAGGCCGCTGAAGGGTGTGAATGAGGGGAGTGTTTGTGCGTGAGTTAGTGCACGAAACTGTGTTTTCTGCGAGTGAGGGGCTGCAACGCAGCCATGGAAAAGGGTACTGCCATTAAGAAGTATACCCATGTGTTTTGTGTGTGTTTATGCGTGTGTAATGTGGGTTTGCAAGGGAAGGGGAGACTGCCATGAGGCAGCAGAGGTGATAGTGGGAACATATGTGTGTGTACCTTATGTGTGGTTACTTGTGAGGGGATTAAGGGCAGCCATGGTGGCTGCCATATTTAATTAGAGAGTGGCTAAACCGGACCAGCCATGGTACGATGGTGCGCGGTGGTGTACGGATTGAAGCGTGTGGGTGTAGTGTAATGTGTAGTGAGATGTCTTATGTGTGTTGTGAGTGTAGGTGTATAATATATGAAAATAAATGTGTGTTCTGGTGCTCGAGAGATGAAGGAAGGGCTGCTGGTAAATGGGTTTGCGTGAACCTATGTATGTCTTGCAAGAAGACACCCACTGCCGTGAGGCAGTGGGTGTGGCTGTGCAAGGAGTTGTTGGAGTTGTGTGTGATTATGAAATGGGAAGATGGGAGGACTACTGAAATTGTGGACGGCCGTAGGGCAGTGATGCATGAGGGGTTGTGATGTTTTTCTTGTGGGTGTAGAGGTGGAGAAAAAAAAACAAAACAAAAGAGAGATGGAGCAGACCACTGCCGCCCGGTAGTGGGCATGGTGACCGAGTATGGTGTATGTATATAAATGGGTAATGAGTGTCTAATGTGTGTGTGTATGCCATGTATTTTAGAAGTAAAGTGGCTGGATGTGGAAGATAGGAGAATGTTGGAAAAAGAAGAAAGAAGAATGTGAGCTGTGCATGTTTGGTGTATTTGTGTGTGTTGCGTGAGTGAATTGGTGCAGGTGAGGTAGAATGAATGAAAGTGGGTATGAGCAAGTGAAATGTGTGTGAAGTGTGTCTGACTTTGCATGTGCTGCTGTGTGTTTTAATATGTGGGCTGTGAGGTGCGTGGGATGGAAATGGGTGCAAGACAGCCATGAGAGGCTGCCTTGGAACAGAAGTAGTGGGTGTTGTGTGGCTGAACGTACATGCATGTGTTAATGTGTGCTGTGCGCATGAGTGTGTACACGGTAGCGTTAAGTTTGTCATGCACTTTGGATAGCGTATAGTGATCATCAGCATGTGAAAGTTTAAAGTATAATATGTTAGACTATATTAGAATTTAAAAGTTTATAATTTTCTGAATTTTTATGTATTTTTAATATTTTCTATAAACCCAGATTTGTCAAATTCTTTTGGAGACTTTAAACCCTGAAAATGTTCTAGGAAAATTTATAATAAAGTCTTTATGGTATATGTAAGACTCAGTTCGAATTTAATAATTTTTGGAGTTGATTTGCTATGGATTCCATATCGCATTGGTTTTAGCAAAATAAAAAATTTAAAAATAGTTTTTATGTCTTTTAAATTTTGATTTCAATTTCTATAATTTTGTATATATTTTAAAGCTCTTAATAAAATTATGGGGCTTATTTTGCAGCTGGAAGTAATTATGGCTATTATTGGGTTTTTATTGTATTTAAAGAAATTATTTTAATTCAAAAATATTCAAAAATTCAGAAATTGCATATTTTGACTTTTAATAATGTTTTAAGCTATAAAAGTGTTTTAGTGTAAATTATTATAAATTCTAGAGTGTCGGTACTCGTTAAGGAGTGTATATGATTTTCTGTCAGGTTGGCCGTGTGCGAGAACTGTTTTGAGTGCGCGATTTCGGCAAGAGTGGGTACGCAGTGGGTAGTTGATATCAGGGTTTATAGTGTATTTGAAATAAATTATGTTCTAACATATGAATTGCCAATCTAGGTTCATTCAAAAAATATTGATCGAGTTTGGTAACATCGCTTAGCTTGGATCGAGGTAAGGAATTCTATCTGAACCCTATTTCGTTACTCTGTTTTCAAATACTTATAAAACAGTTTTACAAACTACATTGATTTGATTTTATATTTGATATAAAAGATGTTTTGAAACTGTCCATGAAATCTTAATTTAAGCCTTATAGCGATTGTTTGGAATTCGTTACTCTCATCTGTTTACTAAATTTAATCATTGTAAAACGTTTTGAATTGTCTTTAATTTCCTTGAATATTTTCAAATGCATTTATTGTTTCTCAATATTGACATGAGTTAGTAATTGGGGAGCCATAATGATGGTCTGTATTGTTGACTTTATTAGGATGGTCTGTTGGATGGGTTTAACTAGTACCTAAATGGACTAGTCAGTGTACATATGCATATGTAAACCGTATCGAGCACTCCCGGGGTGGCTTTGCTTCTGTACTGCTTATGTTCAATGTTTCCTATTTATGTTTTATTGCACTTGAACTGCTTTGAATACTATCCATTCATGCTTTATTATACTTTAAGTGTTTTGAAATTATATTTATTTAAGGGATTGCGTTGATACTCATCCTTACGCTTATATTGAAATGATGTGGTTTTCTTTGAAAACCATCTTAAAATTATCATTGATTGTATATAGAAAATCATTTGGATCGCTCTGTTTCTCTGTCTTAAAAAGTTGTTATTTGGTTTAAATATGAAATCGTCCGAATCGTTTTTAAACTGTTTTTAAATCATTGATCGACCTTACTGGGCTCTCGAAAGCTCACTCTCCTTTGACTTCCTTTCTACAGGTAATAGCCAGCTTTAGGTTGAGGTTGCCTGCACAGATTAGAGCCAAGCTAAATAAGGAATTTAAATTTAAGTTTAGTATTGATTGTTAGAACCCCTGCGTGGGTAAATATTATTGTTTAATTTTCTTAGACTTAGACTTAGACTTGATATTTTAACTATGACAGTTGATTAAGAGTATAGTTTGATTGACGGATAGTTGCTATGACAGCTTGTTGCATTATTTATTGAGGTGAAGGACATTATTGTCTTAGTGTTATCGATCAATTGAGTGTTAACATTTCGCAAAATTCTGGGATGTTACATTGAAGGTGAAACTTATCTGTTAAGAACTAGCCTTGCGATAAGTACTCTGTTGGGAGAGTCTTTGGCTGTTTTGTGGTTATCTGTGAATATACAATCTATGTTTGGAAGAGAAATCTTTCTATGGACTCACTCTAATTGTTATTCATGAATTTGATATCATACTAGGTATGAATTGGTGATTTGCTAATCACGTATCCGGTATAGTTAGGGAAACCTTAATCGTATTTGGAAAGTTATACTGTATACATAGTAGTTAAGTTGATGATTTGATTGATGAGTAAGAGTAGTGCCTTGGAAAGATGACTGGCGTTAAGACTGAAGGTTTGGTTTATGGGCTCAAGAAGGGATTTGGAATTTTGCTCTGTCATCAGAATCATTCTTTTGCATATTGAACTCAATGACAACTTAATTGAATGTCAGCTTATGCTGAGACGTCAGCGAAGATGTCATCAGGTTATGCTGAGACGTCAGTGAAGATATCATCAGCTTATGCTGAGACGTCAGCGAAGATGTCATTCATGACGAGATGTCTTATTCCTTTCTGAGATATTTATCTGTCCTTTTGAATCTATTTGGACTTGATGAGGTAGTATCTGACCCACTGGTCATGGGGAAGTTACGAATCTTATTAAGGACCAATAACTCCTTCTGATTCTGATTGCTTTGAGTCGTTGGGTTGACTTTGCTTCATCAGACCGATATCATTATTTCTGTGTCTGAAGTTTCTTCTGGAATGTCACAGAATTCTGTTGTGAACCCTGAGAGCCAATATGCATGATTTTGTTGAATATTTTGTTTTTTGATTACCTGCTTGCGATTATTATTATTATCATTATTTGCATAGTTTTCCCTACCTGGATATGAGGTTAGGTAAATTTCTAAACCTCAGATAATCTGTGAGCGAGAATAGACTCTGGGAATGCTGATTATGTTTGGATAAGTTATTTGATGATTTGGTATAAGATGGAAATTTGTTCGAGCCTGAGATAACAAACTGCTGGTTATTTGCTTTTAGAATCGGAAGATTTTAATAGTTTAACTGAAACGGATGATTGAAGGATAAGGTAATGAGATTTTTGTAAATAACATAACTGTGAATAAGAAGTGATTTGATAATTTAGAGCTTTAAACTTTACTCGAAGTGCAAGACAAGTGAGTGCAAAATCATGTTTCACATTGTGTTAAGAGAACACATTTCTCTATAATGACTCCGGTAATAGTTTGGACCTATTTGATTTAAGGCACCAGAGTGTGCAACGAACTCATAGTACCTATAGTTTCTGTCATTTTGTGACGTGTACGCAGAATCGTAAGTACGTAATACATAGCTATGTTAAGGTAACATGTCTCTTGATGATAAACTTGGCAATAATTTGGATTCGTTGTTTGAGGTATTAAAGTGTGTAGTGAAAGCCTAGTGGCTACAGTTTTGCTGTCTGTTGTAAGGTGTAAGTGCTTGTATGAATGGGTTACCCTACCTATGTTAGCCTTGGTAACCCGCAGGTCATATATGACCATCATTTAGTATTTCGGGATGCCTTAATCTTAAAGTTGAGCCTGCAGGCATAAGTTAATTGTGCAACCGATGGAATTTCTGGTGTAGTATCAGCATAAGGTGGGAGAAGTCTATCATATTCGAGCTTGACTTAATCTGTTTGATATGCGCAAAATTCGAAACGGTGTAGGTTCTGTTCAGTGAATTATGTACCCGTTAAGTCATCTTTTGTGAAATTATAGAATCGTTAGAGTGAAGTGATTATCCGACAGAATTTCAGTTTAGTGTTATAATTTGGATTTAAACAATTGCATCTGGGTATTCATGAGACACAAATCTAGGTACGAAAGTCAAAGGTAGCGTAGCTACCAAGAGATAGTTATCAAAGTGGCACAGCAGAGGCATAGTGCCTGGACGTCATAAGTGATAGAAAATTTTGAGGACGAAATTTTTATAAGGGGGGAATAATGTAATATTCCGAACTTCAGGAGCTATTTAAAATAGTCATCCGTGACCCAAAAAATAAACGGGCACTAATTTTGAGTAATGCTCAGGGATTAGTAGTGCATGAAGCTTAAAAATATTTTGGGGCAAAAATATAATTTTCAAAATTTTGGGGGCATTTTTATAATTTTAGATTAGAAAATTTTGGGGGCATAACTGTAAATTGATGTCTTTGTGACAAAAAGTAATAAAATGGGTTATAGTATGTGTTTTAGTGATATTTAATCAGATCATAATTTATTCGGGGCCAAAAGGTAATTAATTAAAGTTTGGGGGTTATTTTGCAATTATGAAAATTTGGGGGGGGGGTTTCTTTGCAATTTCTGAAAGTATGGATTAGGTGTCAAAATTTTGGGGGTCAGATTATGTTTAACGGCCACCTGGTGGCCATGCAATTGGACTTTTGTAATTACTTAAGAAAGCAAAAGAAACGGAAACCTTTCCCTTAAGGGAAAGAAAGAAACAGAGAAAGAATAAACAGGAAACAGAGCAAAAGTAAAACGGAGGGGGAAGAAGAAAGAGAGGGAGCTCGAACAGAGCTAGAGAGAAACTGAGAGATCTTTCTAAGGGTAATCCTTATCCCTCTTCGTGTATGAAATTTCATTATGCGTATGTGTGAGAAGGGGAGGGCTGCCGTGGGTTGCAGCAGGTGTGTGCGTGAATTGCTGTGTGTGTGTGTGTGTTCATGGCAACAGTAGTATGGTTGTGTATATAATTTAAATGTTTGATTGTGTTGGGGTGAATATAAGTAAAAGGGGATTAGCTTCAGTGAATGGTTAAGGAGTTTGGCGCGTGTTTTGCATGCGAAGAGCGTGTTTACAGTGACTGCGTGTTAGTGTGTGTGCGTGTAGAGTGTGAAACCGTGTGTGAATTGTGTGTAAGTATGTGTATACATGAAATCAAGGAAGGATTATGAGTGTTTAGGTGAGTAGTTGTGTGTTTAAAGGAAGTAGTGTGTGCGTTTGTGAATTCGTGGGTGATGGATGAATGTGGCAGGAAGTTTATTTCAGCTGAAAACTGAGGAAGATGATGACTGTGTGAAAAATGTGTGATAGTGTGTGTGGATAATATAAATAGTGACCGTAATTGTCACTAAAGGTGGAAAACTATTTAGACAGTTTTTCAATGAATTTTTATAAATAGTTTCGACCAAAATTTGGCAAAGTCCAAAATAGTAACCCCCAATATTTGGTTAGATGTACGCTCTGGAAAATTTTAGGAATTTTCAGAGTCCGTAAAGAGCGCTAAATTGGGGTACCGATTAAAGAACTTTATTGAATTATTTAGCATAGCAAATCAAGTTATTTCAACCTGAAAATTTTATGGAAGCCCTATTTTATAGATATGATTAATTATGTAAACTTTCGGGCCATTTCGAGGTCGATAGGTATTTTTCGTGAAACTGGCCTTTTTGCGCTCGGTCCGGACACTGGTTTGCGATTTTTGGGCGAAAATTTTCTAAAATACTTTTCAGGCCAGAAATAACATCAAGATGTTTAAAATACCATTTTAAGATATTTTTGAGATTTTCTAGTGTAGGAAACCCCAGGGGTGTTTTGGTAATTTACCACCCCGAAGGGATATTTTGGTAATTTTACCTATAAGAGTTATTTTAAAGTAAATTTACATACAATAAGATTATTTTAGTGACTTTGCTTTTGGAAAAGTCATTTTGATGATTAAAGTGTAGCGGGGGTGTTTTGGTAATTTGCCACCCCGAAGGGGTATTTTGGTAATTTGATCTAAGAAATGTATTTTTGCATAAATTTACATATGGGAAGCTTATTTCAGTGATTCTACTTATGGGAAGACCATTTTGGTAATTTAAGTCCGAGAGGGGCATTTTGGTAATTTTACACCCTAGGGGCGTTTCGGTAATTTGACATACGCGGTGCGAGGGGTTCATTTTGGGAGTATGTGTGAATTCGTATTAAGTTATACTTTTATTCTGTAGGCTGTATTCTAATGGTTCGATTATTCCGTTTAGATTAAAGCTAAAGACTTCCGATTATGATAATTTAGCTGCGGATCCAGGTAAGGGATTCTATCTGAACCCTGGGGAAGGATTTTCATTCGAACCCTTATTTTGATAACTCGTACTCGTAAGTACTCATTTCATTTATTTATGGCAAATGCTGAACTCTGAATTCTGTATGGCTATCAGCATGTTATTGCCCAGAAAATCCTAATATTGAACCTGAATCGATTGTTTAGAAATCTTATGATGCTCGCATGTATTGCATGTTGAGTAATTTGATAATTATCTGTATCAGTTCTTCCGGATTGTTGCGCTTAAAAATCGATAATTATTCGTAATCGTCTTTTGTTTATCTGTGATTTTCTTCTGAAAATTCTGAATGTTGACTTATGCGAGTATGATTATTGTTATTGGGATCCGAATTGATTTCGGTGATTGAGCTTATGTTGAAGCTCACTGATATTATTAATTTTTTTTTGTTGACCTGGGTTATCTGTTCTGTTATGAGGCGGTCGTTATAAGGCTTGTCTGAATCCTTCATGGAATGCAGGCTAGTACCTAAGTGGACCAGTAATTATTCTAGTACATCATGCATGTGTACACTTCTGTGCTTTGCCGGAATGGCATTACAATCACCCAGGATCAACTTTGATTTTTTGATTTTATCTGCTCTGTTTACTGCCGTGACTATTATGGTAATGTCTGAAAAGTATTATCGGAAATGATCTGTGCTTCTGTTGAAATCCTTTGAAAAACCTTCATTGTATTTTGGGAATGATGACTCTAAAAATGATCTACTATTGATTTTTTTTGGAATCGGTCATGTTTGTTCTGGTTTATTTTGGTATCTATTTCTGATGAGTTTTTTTTATCCTTTTGGAAGTCATTGAGTTTTTGACCATTTGAAGTATTCTGGAAATTTTTGTCGGTTGGATTCTTTAGAATCGTTTTGTGATTCTTTTGTTAGTCCTTGTACGACCTTACTGAGCTCTCAAAAGCTCACTCTTCGTTTGGCTCCCTTCTACAGGTGATGATAAGCTGTAGCAGGTTTGGGAATGGGTTAGAGTCTGCGTGAGGTTCTGGTAAGCCCATCACTACTAAGTAATGAGGCCCTTGCGCGGGTCGGTACTATCGATTCATTCATAAGGACTCGAGTTGTAAAGAACTTAGATTTTAACAGTTTGAGTTCGAGCAGCCTTGTAAGCTTGCATTTGAAGAATGTTGAGATAGTATCGGATTAGATGATTTGAAATATGCGTTAGTGAACAGGTCTGACAGGTGTGATGTGATGGTAGGTTAACGACCCGGGAGTTTGGGGCGGCGGAGCTCCAGATTTCAGGGTCGTTACATACTTTGACTTGGGTCAAAAAACTATAGTCCCCAAGAGCTTAAGAAGAAAAGCCCTACCTTTGTTTGGTCTTGATATTGGATAATCAACTTGAATATTACAAGAAATATCAATATCCTTTAACAAGTACTCAGATAGATTTGTTTGAATTTCTTGAAGTTTGTCTTCCTTTGCATTTTGCAACGTGCAGTTGTAAATAACACTTACGTAGAATCACAATGCCACCATATCTATAGGTTGAGGCTAAATCCACTATTTTTATTATGAGAAATGGGATTTGAGACACTTTTTCATCCTTTACCATTTATAGGGTATCCTTTATCAAACACAAAATGCAGCGCTCTTGTTGTTAAGCTAATAGGGTATAAACATGGTTTAGTTGATACAAATCATTTTCTGCAACAATGCAACTACGATTATGCAAAAATGCTTGTCAGTTTATGCAGATATTCATTTGTTAATTCTGTTGCAACTGATGCAAGAGAATTATTGTTTTGATCCTTTATCATATCTAGTAATTCTCTTGTGTTAGTTGCAAGAGAATTAACAACTGAGTATCTGCACAAACTGATAAATATTTTTGCATAACCTAGTTGCATTCTTGTATAAAATGACTTGTATCAACTAAACCATGTTTATACCCTACTAGCTTAACAACAAGAGCGTTGTGTTCTGTGTTTGTTGCCCTACAGGAGAATTAAATTCCTGAGCGTTGCAAGAGAATATCAACGTCCTTCCACAATTACGATAACTTAATTTGGTTTGGATTTCTTAAAGTTTGTCTTCATTTGCTAATAGGCAAACCATTGCTGTCAACGGTCCATAAAATTCTTGCGGTACAACAATGCCACCACATATAGAGGTTGCAGCCAAATGTACTATTTTGTCACGATAAGAAACGGTATTAGAGACACTTTTGGATCCTTTATGTGGATAAATTTCAAAATCTATCTGTGCTACTCCATCATGTTTATACCAGGCAAATATTTGGGTTCTCTGATATAAGCTATTCCCTTAGGCAAAGTTACTATTGCATTCATTGGAAGAGAATAAACAACTGAATATCTGCACAAATTGACAACATTTTTGCATAATCATAGTTGCTTTCTTGCAGAAAACGACTTGTATCAACTAAACCATGTTTACATCCTATTAGCTTAAAAAAAAAAAAACAAAAGCACTGTGTTTTGTGTTTGTTACGGGAGAAACAAAATTTTGAGCATTGTAAGAGAATACGTGGGTATGGGTGTATCTTGATGGGGTGTTGGGACGTAAGTAACAGTGTCGGGGAGGGGGGGTGGGAGAGCGAACCTCTCATCCTCTTGGCGGCCACCACGACCTTCAACCAACCAGCCCAGCAACACTATAACAAACTCCACCGTTACGGGTCCAAAAGCCCACTACTCTTCCATTATCGCTGCATCAACTCCGTTGCCACTACACTACCACTACCATAATCGCTGCCGCCATCTGCTACTACCATAAGAGTAAACCCCACAGTAAGATCCAATGCTACCACCATCATACCCATTAACGTGGTAGCTAACCCACCAACAAACCCACCGCCTGATCCACACCATAATCCTTGATTGTCCCAAGATCTGGCATCAATTCTGTACGCTTTAAAGATCTATAATCGTGAGTGCCAAGGAAAGTAGTTGTGGTCTGTTGTGGAGGTAGCAATTTATAGTAGTGGTGGTTGGAGAAGACACTTGTGTTTTGTAGATAATGACTTGTCTTCTTCAAACTATAGAACGCTAAGAACTTAAGAAAAAATCCATATAGTCTTATTGTTGGAGAATCAATTTGAGTATTATAAGACATGATCAATGTCCTTTCACAAGAACTCATAATAGTTTGGTTGGAGAATAACAAGGCATCATATAAGAATTTATGTTTGTAACTCATTCTTTAAAGAACATCTTCACTTGAAGACATTCACCACATTGCCCAAATTTACATGAAGATAATAATGGCGAGTACATGGCACATTCCAATATAGAAACTAAAAATGAAGGCTTGTTAGTTTTTCAAAACACTGTTTATTTTTGTAGCTCAGCATACGTTTACAAGGAAATGTAACTTATATTCGCAAGGATTAATATTGATCTAGCTGCCATGTCTTTTTTGAATTCGATCTCGTTTAGCACTTTGGGAAGGATGCAAGATTCTACTTCATCCATCATGTCCTAAATCACATGAATTTGAGGCTAGTTAAATTAAAAATAGTGAGGGTTTGCAAAACACATCGAATAAGCCTAACCTTTGAATATCATGTCATTGTACTACTTACCTTCAATGTGTATATATATGCCAGTGCAGTGGATTTTGTTGATTGAACTACAACAATGACCTTGTGAACTCTGAATCCATGTAGTATCTTTGATTTATGATGCTTAGTGGGGTACTAGGTTTTGTAGCAGTGAAAGGTCTATCTTGGCTTTTTCTTTAGAGCCACAATAAATGCCATAAACAGTTGGATGCCCTATACGCATGTAAGGAATCATGTTCATCAAACCTAAGAATCAAAGGAAACTTTAGTAAGCATCAACAAATCAATCTTACTACTCCTACCAATGTAAAAGATACTTAATATTGTACCCCATGATGACAAACTGAATGGCTAAAAACAAGGATGAGGTGACACTGAAATTGTCATCATTTCCAACTTCGGGTTGTTCTATTCCTACATAGGCACGAGAGGCTGGCTGGAAGAGACATTTCTCTTCTATTTTTGCCTTTATGTTGTATGGTAACTTCGAGAATTACAGTAGGGCTATGAATAAAGATCACTAGGCAATGGCTTTGGACATGGGACGGACAAGCTTATTGGTGGATTGTGATTTTGCCCCATTGCTTATGCATAGACAAGTGAGGAAACATCCAAGTCATCGACATCCAATTGTTCCCACCACTGATCATCCATAATGAAAATTTTCAACAATAGATCAAACAAGTTTGTACATTGTTATACAACTAAATAGGGATGGGTAAGCAAAGTCATTGCAAGCAGGCTTTGTGTCCTAAAAAAAGGAGAAAACACTTTCATTCGAATCTCTTTGTTTTGAAAGTATATTGATAGTGAAGAATGCCCAAACTCGAATAACCTCAAACGAAGTTGTATGCTAAGATAATATAACTTGCAGTTTTGTTGTCTGTGACTCATACTTTCTAAAAATGACTTGTTTCTGCACCCAAGTCACTTATTGAAAACTCACTTCTCAACATTATGGTACCACTCTACAAGCTTGCAAATGCATAATATCTTTGTATGGTCTTCTCACGTGGGATTCGCAATTGAGAACCAACTGAGAACAGACAAGAAAAAAAACCAATGAAGTTCATAACAAGTTAGGGCTAAATCGACAAAGAACGTGTATTTGACTCAACCATGTTTATAGTAGGCATATCTTTGGTAATCTCATATAAGGTCTTCTTTATCTGTGGCCTAAGGCAAAATTACTAATGCATTTGATGCCCAGAATGAAGAATTAAATAGTTATACAAATGGACAAGTATAGTTGTATCTAGATACTTGCGTTTTTGCATATTATGACTTGTGCCATTAAAACTCTAGAACCCGTGAGCCTAAGAACAAAAGCCCTACTTCTTATAGTGTTGTTATTGGAGTATCAACTTGGTTATTAGTAGAAATATCAATGCCCTTCAACAAATACTCATTAGAGTTTGGTTTGAATATCTTGAAGTTTGTCTTCCTTTGCGAACTTGTAACGGGCGATGTCCTATAAGTAAAAGCAATACCACCATATTTATAGGATGAGGCTAAAATGAATTGTTTTTGTCATTGAAAACGGGATTAGAGACACTTTTGTTACCCAAGGCAAAATTGAAAATGCAATTGATGCCCAGAATTGATGACGAGTATTAAAGTAAATTAACAAGAATAGTCACATCTAACCAGCTCTATTTTGCAGACGACAACTTCTACCATCCAAACTACAGACCCTTACGGGCTAAAAAACAAAAGCGATATCTTTCTGTAGTTCTGGCATTGGAAAGTCAAATTGAGTATTACAAGAAATATTAATGTCCTTCAACAAGTAGTCATGAGAATTTGAGCTGTTACCAGAAACGAAATGGCAACTGTAACTACAAGTAAATACGATCATTGGGAGCATTATCTTCACAAGCAAATATCATATCTAAATGCTAGAGACAACCATCTTTTTAGGTTTACAGCAAAATGATAGATCCCCCATAATCATGAACGATTGCGACTAATAGATAATGAACATTTTCACAAAATTCTCATATACAATACCAAAAACAAGCAACAACACTTTATTGGAACAAATCCTAATAAACTCAAATCTGAAGCAAATAACTTTTTTCCCGAATAAATCACTTTATCAAAAAAATAAAATAAAATTCAATCAACATAATAACACCAAGATGTTAGAGGAGGTACCTTTAGACATTCGAGCTTGAAAGCCACTATGACACCTACAAATGCCCAAACTTCAGATTCCGATCTTTAGGGTGACCTGCATTAATATGAAATCCACTCTTTTTCGCTCTATCTCTTAAGAGCTTTGGTGTGTGCTTGTGTCGGGATTTTGGGGGGGAGGGGGATGAGGCGTTTGAGTTTGGGGGGAAATGGGCTTATGTATTTGGAGAGAAATCTGAGTGGGAGTGCATGGGTGGGTGGGCGTGGGGTGGATGCAGATGGAGGGAATTCTAATATGGTGTGGATAGGGAGAATGGGGTCAAGGATGAAGATGGTTAACAAGATGGGGTAGAGAAATTAAACAAGGACAGTTTTGTCTCTTGCAAAATTAAATGTGAGGGGTAGTTTGGGTACATAAAAAGTAGAAATTTGAAAAAACCATTTTTCAGAATTTTTTTAGAAAAAACCCACTTTTTCTTAACTTTACAAACAATATCCACCATCCACTAACTTTCAACCCCAAAACCCACTTTTTCCTAATTTCTTTTGCCTCTTTTTTGATGTGTTAAAAACAACACCATCCATTCCATTTTAGGCACGACATGATGTTTGTAAAGCTCAGGGATTTGGTGGCCATTGCTGGTTGGCCTTAGGCCAATTGGTACCTCTGCTAAAACAAAAAGAACTATTTCCTTTTGTTCTCATTCTATAGTCACTTATTGTTATATTTTCTTTTCTAGTTACTTGACTCCCTTAGAATTAAAAAATGCAACTAGAAGTCTTATACAATGCATTTTTATTAGTATTTCGACGGTTTTAAACAACAAAAGGTGAATCAGTATGCCAAACAACAAGTTTTCCAACAAGCCTTACAAGGAGCTCTAGGAACTCCAAATAGTCATTTGAACAACGAGTTATATTTACGTATCGTTAGTGCCAATATAGGAATATTTGGGATGATGAAAGAAATAATTGATTAGTCCTACTACTGCAGGCATTCTCGATAGTTAGCTCTCGGCCTTTAGGCCAAAAACAACGTCGATGAAGGCGTTGATGGGGCACTATATTCCGCAGTGGGGATCGTAACTTTTCATAAATTTCCCACTTGTCACTCACCGATGGAACTTTGCCTATTTCTTTTTTTGAGGATCAACGAATTAGATCATTATGTTCCAATTTTTTTTTCCATTTTATGCGAGAATTAGATCTGGCATCGATGTCGAAATAATTAGGAAGGAGAAGCAAAACAGAAGAAATTAAAATGAGGGTAAAAATTGGCCATAAACTTTAGTGTGCTCCCATTCATGCCCTTTGTATTTTATAATGTGAAAGATACATGTGCACTTTTGATGGACAAAAAAAAGATGAAAGGACCTTTTAACTCGGTTAATTACGTTGGGCATCCCCAAGTTTACTCGCGGTAGCTTTCGACACCCTAAAATTCATTTTAGCTATCGTGCACCATAAAATTTCATAAGTGTGACATCAAACACCATTCGTCCATATTTCGACCAAATTTTTGGCAAAAAATTTGACGGGGCTGAAATTAAGGGGCATTTTTGGAATATCAAGTCAAAAGAAAAAAGAAGGGGAAACTTTGTTACTGATCCTCTCATATTCTTCAATTCTAAACAAAGTATATGGAGTTAACTTAAAATATAAGGGGATATAGTGTTATACTATGATCAAAGTCGATTTAAAGAAGGGAACTACAGTTCGTGTACGGTAGAAATTGATCGTTGTTTAGTGTGTTCATGGTGATTTAGATGGTGTTCAAATAAGAAATAAGACTTGCAGAGTACAGTCGCAGGCTATGGTAACTATTTTCCGTCTAGTTTTTGATTGGTTTGAGAAAATATTTTTAGATGTACTTGATGTCAGAATTAAAATGTTATATTTGTTTTTATACATGTAACCATTGTCTATTCGAATGTTTCTATGAAATAGAGACATGCTTTACATAGTAATATAACTATTAGGTCATACTTTCATTGTAACATCCCGGAATTTTCCGGAACGTTAACGCTCAATCGATCAGTACACTAAGATAATACTATCTCAAACTCAACCAAATAATACCATCAATCTGTCAGAGCAACTACCCATCAATGAAATCATACTCTTATATGATTTCATAAGTAAAATACCAAAAATAAACACAACCCCATACTCTCATCATACCCACGCAAAACAACTTGCACACAGCCGTGCATCACGCACTATGGCTCTTCCATTTCATTGCTCATCTCGGTAGGACCATGGCTGCGCCGGAGCACAGACCACGGCAGCCGTGGCTGCCCATATCCCTAAACTTTTTCCCTTCACAACCACAAATATAACGGATATATCTCACTTTACCCGACTCTCTAAATACACCCAAAAACTGAAATTGTAACAATGAAAAACTTACCAAGAGTTTGCGCTTCGATCGCTGAAGTCCCGTATTAGCAGGCCCCCTCTCTCTCTCTCTCTCTCTCTCTCTCTTGTTAGTGTGTACGACAGCTTGAATGGGAGGTGGGCGGCTGCCAAAGAAGGTTATACATATATATGATATGAAACCCTAGTTAGACAAAGAAAAGAAAACCCCACCCCCTTCATTTGTCGCTAATTCATCCTATCCAAACTTACTATTGCAAAAATGGTCCAATGATAGAATATTTATGACAAATTATGCGCTAGAAAATTATTAACGGCTTGTTACGCTATCTCGTTTGACAAAACGTCACTATTAAGTGTACACTACTAAAGAAAACCTCATTGTCATTAAAAGTATGTCGAATGTTACAAAATATAATTCGCCGATAAAAAATACACGCCAAAAGCCCAAAAATTTATAGGTTTACTTTAATTATCACTAAATACCTCGATCAATACCATTCATTATTAAATTATAACTTATAGTTTTCAAAAATTTTGTCGTTAAAGATAGTCGTTAAAATTTCAATCACGTTAATCGTTAAACATTTAATCGCCGCTAAAAGTTGTTAAGAAAAATATCGACACTAAGAAAAATGTATTCGCTATTAAAAATTTTAAATAATTTCGAAAAAATATCGGGGTGCTACATTCTCCTCCACTTACAAAAATTTCGTCCTCGAAATTTCACATACTTATAATGTCTAAGTACCATGGTTTCACTACGCAATTCCCAAACAAAGGTGTTATCGAATCTTGCACTGAACGTCCAAAATATGAGTCGAGATCATTAATACCAGCTTCAATAAAAGTCATAGCAACCTCAAGCATTTCACCGTACTATAAGGTTTGAGATCGTAACCTAGGATTCCATAACCCAACTAACCAGATATCATTACTCAACCTTGAACTAGTTATGACTTAGCTAGTACGATGCTCACTAAACTATATTTACTCCACTCCAAACTCAACCAATTTAAATAACTCCTCATCATCACGCTTCTGTTACGTTATGCATTTCAGATAACATACCAAACTTTACCCTCCGAACAATCTACTCAGTGGTAGCAACTTAATTTTAAGCCTATAAAGTACTAAGCTATTATCACATGACTTTCACTCCAAGGAATCCAACCTTGAGTTCTAACTTACTTACACTCTCGTTAGCCTAGTTACGAGTCTACAGAATCATATACCTAAGCTCTGATACCAACTGTAACATCCCGGAATTTTTCGGAACGTTAACGCTCAATCGATCAGTACACTAAGATAATACTATCTCAAACTCAACCAAATAATACCATCAATCTGTCAGAGCAACTACTCATCAATGAAATCATACTCTTATATGATTTCATAAGTAAAATACCAAAAATAAACACAGCCCCATACTCTCATCATACCCACGCAAAACAACTTGCACACAGCCGTGCATCACGCACTATGGCTCTTCCATTTCATTGCTCATCTTGGTAGGACCATGGCTGCGCCGAAGCACAGACCACGGCAGCCGTGGCTACCCATATCCCTAAAATTTTTCCCTTCACAACCACAAATATAACGGATATATCTCACTCTACCCGACTCTCTAAATACACCCAAAAACTGAAATTGTAACAATGAAAAACTTACCAAGAATTTGCGCTTCGATCGCCGAAGTCCCGTATTAGCAGGCCCCCCCTCTCTCTCTCTTGTTAGTGTGTATGACAGCTTGAATGGGAGGTGGGCGGCTGCCAAAGAAGGTTATACATATATATGATATGAAACCCTAGTTAGACAAAGAAAAGAAAACCCCACCCCCTTCATTTGTCACTAATTCATCCTATCCAAACTTACTATTGCAAAAATGGTCCAATGATAGAATATTTATGACAAATTATGCGCTAGAAAAATTATTAACGGCTTGTTACGCTATCTTGTTTGACAAAACGTCACTATTAAGTGTACACTACTAAAGAAAACCTCATTGTCATTAAAAGTACGTCAAATGTTACAAAATATAATTCACCGATAAAAAATACACGCCAAAGCCCAAAAATTTATAGGTTTACTTTAATTATCACTAAATACCTCGATAAATACCATTCATTATTAAATTATAACTTATAGTTTTCAAAAATTTTGTCGTTAAAGATAGTCGTTAAAATTTCAATCACGTTAATCGTTAAACATTTAATTGCCGCTAAAAGTTAAAAAAATATCGACACTAAGAAAAATGTCTTCGCTACTAAAAATTTTAAATAATTCCGAAAAAGTATTGGGGTGTTACATTCATCTTCTCGTCGTTTATTATATTTTGATTGTACGGCATTGAGTTAGCGGGCTTGACAATTTACTTAACGTCATAAGATATTATTTTGGATATGGTTCCAAAAGATAAACAATCAAATTTCACAAAGGAGGGGGTGGTGTTGGGGGGGGGGGACAACTTTTTTTGTATAAACAACCTAGATCCTGACAAGATTTCAATCATTACGAATTCGTCAATCGCTAAAACGATTAGTTGTGGACCCATACGTAAATGCATATTATACAAACCTAATTGCGGATTAGAGGATGGGATATGCTACCTTGGCATGCTCTAAGAGCTCTGGCATAAGGACTCGTTGTTGGATAGGTGACTTCTCTAGGGCACTATCTTCATCAGGGAGCTCTTAGTGCACCGGGCCAGGTAAACGACTCCTTTTGGACACTACCTTAGCCCGTTAGGTAGGCGACTCTTCTAGGACACTACCTTGGTAGGCTCTGAGTGCTCTGGCACAATAACTCGTCATAAGGATAAACGACTCCTTTGTGAAAGATCTCTGTCAGGGAGTTATAGGTACTCCGGCCTGAGGACATCCGTCTTGCCAGGTAGGTGACTCCTTTAAGACACTACCCCGGCCCAACAGGTTGGCGAATCCTCTAGGAACTACCTCGGCCCATTTGGTAGGCCCCTCCTCCAGGACACTAGGCATGCTCTGTGTGCTCCGGCACAAGGACTTGCTATGGGAATAAATGACTCCTCCAGGACACTATATCCGTTAGGGAGCTCCGTGTTCTCTGGCATGAAGACTTCTCTTTGGCTAGGTAGGCGACTCCTTAGAGATAGTACCTGGGCCCTTCGGGCAGGCGACTCATCCAAAACACTACCTTACCAGTCAGGTAGGTGATTCCTCTGGGGAACTACTTTGGCGTGCTCCAAGTGCTTTGGCACAAGGATTTACCAGCAAGATAGGCTACTCTTTCAGGACATTATCACCACTAGGATGTCCCTATGACTAGTCTACATCATTTGGCACTATGGGCTCTTCAATGGCACTTTTAGGGAGTATAGACCCTCTGGGTCATGTACTATGAGATGGAGAGGTCTCCAAAGGGCATCCTGCTTAGTCCTCCTAATAGTCAGGCGTAAGGACCCTCCTCTCATACTGTCAGGTTCTCTGTGTCTCTCGATGCCCCTATTAGACTCATCAAGGGCTTTGGACTGCTAGCTAGATCAAGGGGTTCTCCAACCATATCGGTGTTGTGTGAAACAGTCTTTCCAGACAAACAGAGCGCCTCCTTACGTTGCATGCCAGGTGAATATGTGATCTGACTGTTTGTGGAGCATCAGTATTTGTGTCCCCCTCGGTGAGGTGTCACAACCAGGGAACACCATGTGTTGTTTGATGACATCATTCTCAAGCCCTAGAAATAGGGGACTTGAGAATTTTTTAAATAACTTTAGGATTTCAGAACTCATAAATCATTTCATTTTTTCAATCTAGAATTCTAGATAGAGAAACATACGGGACCCTGATGCAAGACCCCAACACTGGACCTAAACATTGTACTGTTACTTTGTCATTGTGTATTCAACCTGTGCCTTTGCCCTCGTAGCACAGCCACTCTTTGAATCTGCTTGAGAAACCTTAGTTTCTGCCCTTTCCATCCTAACTGTGTCCCACACTAGCATACTTGGTGTCTAACTCGAACTGCATTCTTTGTGACATCTCATGCCTATTGCAACCCCATTTCCTTGACATCAAATTTCAAACCTCAAACCCCACGCACAGACATATCAATCTATAAATTCTTGCATGGAAGTTGTTTAGTGTATACAAGCAAAGGTCATATACCAATACATAAGTACATGTGTGTGTGCTCGTGCTTGAACGTGCACGGGATATCTTCTTTTTAAACACGTTGGCTACTATATAAATAACAAAACAATACATAGTGACGAGGATGGCATACCCTCCTTACTCTCGAAGTACAAGCCCATGGCTGGTATTTGGAACACAATAACAAGGAAAGAAAGCAAATCAATAGGTCAAAACGTGAAAACGTCCCATGACAAGGGAACATGCAAAGCCCAAGAAAACATGCACCTAATGGGTAAGAATAGAAGACCATATATAGAAATGATGCTCTGTGTGTGATGGGGTTTTTTTTTGTTAAAATGATGCTCATTTTTTTGCTTTTAACAAAGTTTAAAGGTTGGATTTCAACGCAAAAACAAAAACTGAAAATTTAAAACTCCCAAAAAGAGTTATAAGAAACAGCCTCGTTTTAAAAACTATTTTACAAAACTGAAGGAAAAAAATGAAACTGTCTGTCAAACATATATATATAGGGAGCCGATCCACACCCACCGATGGAGAAATAACATAAATCTAGCCATCCACATGTACTCGTGGATGGCCCAGATTTGTTTGTTTTTTTTTTTTAAGTTACAACCGCCACTCTTTCAAGCGGTTGCAAAATTGACAAAAATGCCCCGTAAAGCTGAAAAAACCCCAACCGCAAGAAAGACTAGCGGTTGGAGGCCCACGAATTTTCTCCCAACTGCTACAAAGTGTAGCAATTGGGAGCACGCCTAACCGCTACACTTTGTAGCAGTTGCACTGTACTTTTTTTAGGATTTTTTAATGAAAAAGGGGGGCCACTTAGGATTTTTTTTAATGAAAAATTGTTTTGAAGGATTCCAACCGCTACTAAGTGTAGCGGTTGGGTGGTGCAAAAGAAAAAAAAAGTGTCATGATTCCAACCCCCACTCTTTGTAGAGGTTGGTTATGATTCCAACCCCTACTGTTTTTAGAGGTTGGGTGGTAATTTGGTCTCACGAAAGAAGCTTTAAAAAAAATTGCAATGATGCCAACGGCTACAAAGTGTAGGGGTTGGGTGTGCTCCCAATTGCTACACTTTGTAGCGGTTGGGAGGAAATTCGTGGGCCACCAACCGCTAGTGTTTCCAGTGGTTGGGGTTTTTTCAGCTTTCTGGGACATTTCATTTTGCAACTGCTCGAAAGAGTGGCGGTTGCAACTTTTTCAAAAAAAAAAAACCAGATCTGGGCCATCCACGAGTACACGTGGATGGCTAGATTTATGGTGGAGAAATAGCTATTTCTCCACCGTGGGTGTGGATTGGCTCCCATATATATATATATATATATATATATATATATATATATATATATATATATATATATATATATATATATATATATATGGGAGCTTATCCGTTGATAGAGCTAGCAAACTGGGTTAAGTTGCTAGCGCGATTTGGCCGTCCACGCCCGATCTGTGAACGATCCAGATCTTTTTTTTGCATTTTTTAAGTCCGTCCGCTACATAATGTAGCGGACGATTTTTTGACAGAAACACCCTCGACGAGTGCACTGCAGTGCTTGTCCGCTACATAATGTAGCAAACATAAACCAAAGAAATTTCAAAGTTGGACAGTCTTTATGGTTGCCTCGGGATACCCGCGGTTACCTGGGTTATATAAAAAAACCCACTTTTTTGTCTCTGCTTTAAGGTTCACACTCACAGACTCTCTCTCTCTCTCTCATTCTTCTCGCCGCCCTCCTCTCTTTCTTGGTCTCTGATCACAGCCAAAGAACTTGTTGAAGCCCCAACCTTGAGCTTGCAAGCTTCTCACTCCAATCGTCCACTACCCACGGCCACCGGCCTCAGTCCACTGTCCAGCACCAAAGATCTAGATTTTGACAGATCATCAGAAGAACGCGAGTTACAGTCTTTCTACCTGTAATTGCTAATGTTTTCCAGCTGGCAACAGCTCAAACGGCCGATGAGATAGACCGAGAGTGTTGCTGGCCATGCCCGGGGGATAAAGACGACTTTCTTAGTATTTCATCTAAGCGATAAGCCAATAGTGACAAGATGCTGGCTGTTCCTTCATCTTTCATATCTCTAGTCTCATATGTAATGTCTCTGCTTACTGAACCTGCGAGAAACACCAAAAAGGGTACACGTTGACATCATTTAAAACGCAGCTTGATTTGGAGTAAACGTGGTTAGTGGTTCAAAAGAACACAAATCAAACCTAACTGTGAGCTCTGGGCTGAGTACGGGAATGTGTTTTCATCTTGAAATTGCAAATTTTGGCTATGCATCAGGAGGATATGAGGAGACCAACTGGCATAGCATTGGAAAGGGCCGACAACAGTTGACTTGTAGCAAATTCCTGTTATTGGTGTCCGCTACATAATGTAGCGGATCAACTGTCCTAGCTCTCGAAAGGACTGGCTGATAACAATTGACTTCAAAACCAAAAAATTTCTTTGATTTATGTCCGCTACATTATGTAGCGGACAAGCACTGCAGTGTACTCTTCAAGGGTATTTTTGTCAAAAAGTCGTCCGCTATATTATGTAGCGGACGGACTTAAAAAAACGTAAAAAAAAGATCTGGACTGTCTACAGATCACCGTGGAAAGCCAGATCGCGCTGTCAACTTAACTCAAGTTACTGGCGCTATCAACGGATCAACTCTCTATACATATATATATATATATACACACACATATATACATATACATATACAGATATGTATATATACACATATACAAATATGTATATATATACATTTACAGATATGTATATACATATATATATATATATATATACATATATAAATATATATATATACATATATCTATATATACATATGTATACATATATGTATATGTACATATGTATGTATATATATATATATATATATATTCATATAGATATATACATATATATATATATATATATATATGTATATGTATACCTATATATATAGGTATACCTATATACCTATATATATATATACCTATATATAGGTATACCTATATACCTATATATATATATAGGTATATATATATATACCTATATATATATATATACCTATATACCTATATATATATATACCAATCGTCAACACCCAAACTGGGGGGTGCCAGGCAGGGCCTTATTGACGTCTGGTGTCCATCCAAAATTCTTCGTTTTCGAAAAGACGAGGGTCTCCGGTTAGACCGCGTACTCCATTTTTAGAAAAAACTGAACATTTCATAGAAAAACAGTGGAATATAGAGCAGATTTAGAGAGGAGATGGCAGAAGCTTAATAAATAGAAAGTCTGGTTAAAAATTTTGTGATTTCAAAAGACTTCAGGATGCTGGGGTGAGCTTTTAAAATACCTTTCAAAAATCTTCCCTCTTTGGTTTAAAACTCAGGGCATGCGTTAGTCTAACGGGTTTCAAAGCCATCACTCGGCAACTACCCTAAGCGACTCGCTCCCACTTTTGCTTAAAACCTAAAGGTGAATTCTGGAAAAACATTTTAAACACTCCGTGGTAAGCATAATCGGTTTTTTGAAAAATAAATTAGGCAGAGTCTCTTTTTATCAAGCAAATGCCATGTAATCTCTAAGTCTATCCTATATTATCTGCTCTATGACATGTTAAGTTAATGAGATTTTTCCCTTTCAATTCCTGGATGACATTTCACCTCTTGAGCGTGTTCACCCCAAAATAACTAAATTAGTTGAATAAAATAAAGAACTTACTTGAAAGAAAGAAAGAGAACAACTTGAATGCTTCTTAGTCTTTTAAGGTTGTGCGCATCAACAAGAGAATTTTGAGAGCAAAGGAATTTTATTGATCTCAGAGAGGATTGCAGAAAAGCATATGCCGAAAAGCATATTTACAATTAAAGTGTCTAAGGCCTTATATAGACCGAGCTAAAGCTATCCAACAAAATTGAAAGCTTTACAGCTGTCTACTAATCCTAAAGCTGTCGTCCACTAAGTTTTACATTTGGACAAACACTCTTTTTTTTTTTTTTTAAGTTGTAAGACAAAGTACAATAATTTCACATAAGTCTTAAAGTGTACAGGAAAAAGATTCCGTGTCTGTCATTATTTGCCGAAAGTAAAGTCTTCTGTCTCCTTGTGCCGAAAGTTCAAAAGTTGCAGGTGGTGGAAAAGCATATTCCATCATCTTTGTCCTTTAGCTTTTTCCTTTCCTTTGGCTGTCTTCTTGTTTGAGCTGGAGGATGACGATTCGTCAGAGCTTGGCAAAATCTTGAGAAGTTCTTGCTGAAATCTTCTTTCTTCGTCACTTGTA
>JAVXUP010002887.1:0-100527 GCA_033070095.1 Escallonia herrerae
TGTTGTTCCTTCTTTAATTATGTAATCGTATCACAAAGATGAACTTTCATTTGAAAAATTATGTGGTTGCTGCCAATGATCTAAAGTTTCCGTTTGTGCATACGTATCTTGAATGCCCCTGTCATTCCTTTCCTCAAGGCCTCACATGAAAGAGGATTTTCTGATAAATAGGTGTTGTACGTGGTGTGGTATGCATTCCTCATGAGAACTGGCTAGCAAGCATACCTCAGCAATAAGAACAGCTTTGAAGAACTTGAATTTTTGTCTATATAATCAATCATGCCAAACTTCAAATCGACTTAGTACTCTTAAATTGCAATGGAGATTATACGTGAAAGAAAGAATGACATACTTAGATCGAACAATGTTATTTGAAAAAGGAAAATACTGTCAAAGAACAATATTTATAAAAAAAAGCTACATCATTTAGAGCTACAAGTATCATCTACAGTAGCAAGAACAATAAATGAAATAGTCAGATATTTGAAGTGCTATATATATATATATATATATATATATATATATATATATATATATATATTCCAATAGTACTGGTTAATGCGAAGCTTCGTAGACACCACTAAGCTAAATGTTGTTAGATTTGTATCTCACCACCGATCTGCGAGTCTTGAATAGCTTCTTAGGAACCATCAATCTCTATTTAACCATTGCTGAAGATAGTGTCTCCCCCCAAACTAACAAATGAGTTTAGTATTAGATAAAAAGTTTAAGGTCACAGCAGTAAAGGAGAACATCTATGTAATTGGTGGTACATAGAAACCAGCGCAAACATTCTTCTCAAACCAAATTATATTTTTTACTACATTTCTAAAGGTAATAGAGGCTAGATATTTGAATCAGTTCAATGCAATTCTGAAGGCCACTTTTTACTCCCTCTTTATGCCTATGAAAGAGCTTTTTGTTGGTAGCATACAGTTGTAACAACCACCAACTGATGAATCACTAAACTCTATCAATTCGCCAAAATAAGATTTTAATATGTCCAATTGAAAAGTTCAAGATGCATATATACATATATATATATATATATGGGGGCCGATCCACATCCACCGGTGGAGAAATAACAATTTCTCCACCGAACCGCAGGTAAGAGCAGCGGTTGGGCCACGTGGCGCAAAAGGTGTACGGCCACCGCATTAATGGCAAAAAAAGCACGAGAAATGGTGAGAAAAATGGTGAGAAAATGGCTGAGAGGAGAAAAAGGACACCAACCGCATGCACAACCAGCGGTTGGCATTAATTTGCCCGCCACGTGCCGCCCCCAACCCCTGCCACGTGGCCCAATCCCATGGCCCCTGCCACGTGGCGTCCCCTCCCCCTGCCACGTGGCCCAACCGCGGGTGCCACCCGCGGTTGGTCCCCTCCCTCTGCCACGTGGCCCAACCGCGGGTGGCACCCGCGGTTCGTCCCCTCCCTCTGCCACGTGGCGTCCCCTCCCCTGCCACGTGGCGTCCCCTCCCCCTGCGGTTGGCATTATTGCCTTCCGTGACCCCACTCCCCTTGGCCCCCCCCCACGCGTCACCCCCCTTGCCCCCCACCCCCCTTGCCCACCACCCCGTGGCCCCCACCCTATGTCCTTTTCCCCCACCCGTGAACCCCCTTCCCCCACCCGTGAACCCCCTCTTCCCCCACGTGTCATTACCACCCTTCCCCCCACCCCCACGTGTCATTCCCCCCTCCCCCTCCCTGCTGTTCACTCACGGTTCTTCCCTTCCTCTCTCACTTTTCTCTCTATAAAATCCCTCCTCCCCGAATCATTTTTTCCACCCTCCTCATTCTCCCTATCTCACCTACATACAAACAAAAAAAATTTACGCTAGAAGATCGGTGGATTTTTCTTGAAATATATCAAGTTAAAACAAGTAAGTATTTTTCAATTTGTTCATACCAATTGATTGTTTAAATTGTGTTACGCTTAAATTGTTCTTACAATAGTCTAAAATTCGTGTTTAGGGCGTCAAAATTACGTTTTGACAAATCGGGGTATTACATTCGAAAAATTCCAAAATAGCGATTTTTTAGGGCATCAGAAATAGAATTTTTTACGAATTTATAAAAAATAGCTAGAGCTAGATTTTGCCAAAATACGAAACAGAGACCCTAGTTATTTTCAAAAGATCTGTATCAGGTAAAAATTTCAGATTTTTCCAAAGACTGGAAAGGGGTTAACTGATACACGCAACCTTGTAACTTTGCAGTGTAATTTAAAATATCAAGCAAGCGCGATTTCGCGCGAAACTTTTATGAAAACCCTAGGGTGTTGGAAAGTTCCATTCCCCAGGAATTCGGGCCATTCCGAAGCCGTTAGCTAATTTTTTGGCCGAACGGGCTTTTAAGCGCTCGATCCGGACACCGGTTCGAGATTTTTAGGCGAAAAATCCGTAAAATACTTTTTAGATCAAGAATGAACTCAGGAAGCTTAAAATAGCATTTTAAAGCACTTATGATATTTTCTGAAGCCAGGGGGTATTTTGGTAATTTGCCACCCCGAGAGGGGTATTTTGGTAATTTTCCCGAAAAAGTTTTTCAACGGACTTTTAAGTCCAGAAGTGTAAGTAAAACGCCTGAAATGTTGTTTTGCAGCTGATTGCGGGGCGTAATTGTCGCTAAAGGTGAAAACTTAATTAGAAGTTTTTTCACGAATTTATAAAAAATAGCTACAGCTAGATTTTGCCAAAATACAAAACAGAGACCCTAACTATTTTCAAAAGATCTGTATCAGGTAAAAATTTCAGATTTTTGCAAATACTAGAAAGGGGTTAACTGATACGCGCAACCTTGTAACTTTGCAGTGTAATTTAAAATATCAAGACAGCGCGATTTCGTGCGAAACTTTTATGAGAACCCTAGGGTGTTGGGAAGTTCCATTCCCCAGGAATTCGGGCCATTCCGAAGCCGTTAGCTAATTTTTTGGCCGAACGGGCTTTTAAGCGCTCGATCCGGACACCGGTTCGGGATTTTTAGGCGAAAAATCCGTAATATACGTTTTAGATCAAGAATGAACTCAGGAAGCTTTAAAATAGCTTTTTAAAGCAGTTTTGATATTTTCTGAAGCCAGGGGGCATTTTGGTAATTTGCCCCCCCGCGAGGGGTGTTTTGGTAATTTTCCCGAAAAAAAGTTTTTCGAACCAGAAATGTAAGTAAAACACCTGAAAGGTTGTTTTGAAGCTGGTTTGATGGGCGTTAGGGTGACAATGAACCCCCGGGGGCTATTTTGCTAATTTTACATTACACAAATTTGTAAGCTTAAAATAACTTTTAGTTCAGGAAAGGGTGTGAGACACCTGAAAAGTTATTTTAAAGAGTAAATTCAGGAAGCTTAAAATCCCATTTCAAAGCACTTTTCAGATTTTTTTTGTCAGGGGGCATTTTGGTAATTCGCATCCCCGATAGGGGTATTTTCGTAAATTTGCAGCGTTAAGTTTTTCAAATGATTTCTTAGTCCAGAAATGTAAGCAAAGCACCTGAAAGGTTGTTTTGAAGCTGATTTGGGACGTTAGGGTGATAATGAACCCCCAGAGGCATTTCGGTAATTTGCCGCTCATCGGGGGCTATTTTGCTAATTTTACATTATACCAAATTTCCCGAAAGACGGTGGTTTAAATAAATTTTATTCTTCTTTTATTTAAATTTATGACTTGTTGAGAATGATATAATTTTTATTTTTTAGATTACAGTATAAATATGGATGCAACTGGAGGAAATAATTTTTGTGAAGGTTCTGATCCACCTTACGTTGGTCAAGTTTTTCAAGCACTGGACGAAGTTGAAGCATACTATAGAGCATATTCGAAAACGATAGGTTTCGGTATTAGAACTAAGACGACTAGAAAACGGGCGAATACAGATCAAATTTGTGCAAGACTATTTGAGTGTCATAGAGGAGCACCGCATGTAACTCCGGTCGTTCGGATCAGTGACGAAGGGACAACAAGACAAAGAAAACGGGACACATTTCCGGGTACCGGCTGCAAGGCCCATGTGTATGCAGTACACCGAAAAAATGAAAACCATTGGGTTGTCACAGGAGTGGAGTTGAGCCATAATCATCAGTTGATGACCCCCAGTAAGATTGGTCAAATTCATCAACACCGAGAAATAAGCGCGGCACACAGACAACTAATTTTTACAATGGCCGAGGCTAAAATTCCACCTTCTAAGATGATGGGGGTTTTCTCAAGCCAGGTTGGGGGGATTGACAAGTTGAGTTTCAACGAAGTAGACCTTCGAAATGAACTTCGTGCTCAGAGGAGAGAGTCTTTCGGTAAGAGTGATTCTCAAACTACACTTGATCTCTTCAGGTCCCTTCAGAGTGAGAATTCTGGATTTTTTTACAGTCTCCAACTGGATGATGAGAACCGCATTAGTACTATATTTTGGGCGGACCCCCGTTCTAGAGCTGCTTACCAAAATTTTGGGGATGTTGTGACGTTTGACACCACATACCGCACCAATAAGTACTCTATGCCTTTTGCTCCGTTCACCGGGGTGAACCACCACTATCAGTCAATCTCGTTTGGCTTTGCCCTGCTTAGGGATGAGACGGAGGAGTCATTTACGTGGTTATTTGAAACGTGGCTTCAAGCAATGTATCATATTCCTCCAAAGACCATCATCACCGACCAAGATCTGGCAATGAAAAATGCAATCGCTAAGGTCCTTCCAGATACTCACCATGGCCTGTGCACATGGCACATAAGCAACAAATATCCCGAACGGCTTCACCATGTATATGCAAACCATCCGTCATTCAAGACTGACTTTAATACATGTGTGAAGAAATCGTTGACGGTAGACGTGTTCGAGGAGAGGTGGGCCACGTTAATGGATACTTACTATTTGCACAATCACGAATGGTTACAATCGTTGTATGAGATCAAGACACAGTGGGTCGGTGCCTACACCAAGAATTTTTTTGCAGCCGGAATGACTACGACCTCGAGAAGCGAAGCTATGAATTCATTCTTTGATGGGTACGTAGGCCAGTCTTCAAGTATAGCGGAGTTCGTACTAGAGATGCAGAAAGCCGTTGACAGGCAATTGTACCGTGAGAGAGAAGCCGACGCGGCTACAGTTTGCAAAGAAAGAGCTATACTACTTTATTCACCTTTAGAGGCTCATGCGGCTCAAGTCTATACCAAGGAAATGTTTCGACAGTTTCAAGAGGAACTACTAAAGTCGAATCAATATGGCATGACAAAGTTGCACGAGTATTCCACCAGAGATATCAAGGTTTATGCTTTGACAAATGTGACGAACTTCGCCAATCCGTGCTCTTCGTCGGCTCCGAGGACCAGACGACATTTTACCGTAGCAGTTTGTAAGGACACCGGGTTGGTTAATTGCAACTGTCAACTGTTTGAGCATAAAGGTATACTTTGTCGACACGCGTTGAGGGTTTTGAGCGCCAAGAATGCTAGTGAAATCCCTCCACCGTATATCTTGGAACGGTGGACGAAGGAAGCCAACAGAGTCCACGGTCACATTCCTTACGTGCCCAATGTTTCAGTTGATTTCGAGCAATCTGAGACGCTGCGATATAATCACCTTTGTAACATCATGCACGGTTTATCAATGGATGCAGCGTCGACATTTGATGGGTACAGGTATCAAGTTGAAGCAGCCGCACGGGATAAGGCTAAGCATGCACAGTTTAGGAGGGCATTACCAGAAACTGTGGACACTCCGACTAGCCACGCAACTCCAGGCGGTAGATTCAATCGAGCCAAACAGCCAGTCATTGACGGTACTGACCTACAAGGTGAGGAGGACGATATTTTTGATCCAATTATTTCTCAAACAAAAGGGCGAAAACGAGCAATACGCATGAAGAATCCGATTGAAGAAGCAACGGGTCAAAAAAAATTACGAAAGTGTGCGTTGTGTAACAAGATGACTGATCATGACAAGAGAAACCATTATAAAGTGTTAGGTATCGAACCTGACAGTATGGTCGAGGAGGACGATGATGAGGAAGAGTGTTAGGGTTAATGTTTCAGTTGTATAAATTGAACTTATATAATGTTTAAATTTGTGATTTGGTTTGTGCAATCTTTAATTTGTGATTTGGTTTGTGAATTATTGATAGTTTTGGTAACTCCGTTTTCGGGCACACTTTAGGCCCCATTTGATAGCTTCCGAAAAAAGTTGTAATTTTTTTTGTCACTTTTTTTCCGCTCATTGCACTTCAGGCACGCTAGTTAGCCCATTTGTAAGACTTTCGGCGAAAAACGAGACACATTAATTTTTGAGTTTTCCTAGGAAGGGCCTATTCGGGCACACTTTAGGCCCCATTTGATAGCTTCCGAAAAAAGTTGTAATTTTTTTTGTCACTTTTTTTCCGCTCATTGCACTTCAGGCACGCTAGTTAGCCCATTTGTAAGACTTTCGGCGAAAAACGAGACACATTAATTTTTGAGTTTTCCTAGGAAGGGCCTATTCGGGCACACTTTAGGCCCCATTTGATAGCTTCCGAAAAAAGTTGTAATTTTTTTTGTCACTTTTTTTCGAATGCCGTCATATGAAAGGTATATTCGCACACATTTCAGCGCCAAATTCAAAATAGCGAAAAATTATGTACATTTCTTTTTGGTACAGTTTTTTGTAACATCACAGCAGCTAGCCACGCACGTCAGGATAATGGTAATGAAGGCGTCTAGCTTCATTCTTTTTCAGCTCCCAGGCTATCCTATACCTAAACGTCAAGGCATCCTTCCTAGTCCACGAGGAGTGTTTGAGCACTTCCGAGCGAGCAATGTAGTCCATGTACTTGAGGACGTAAATCCCGCAATCGTGACCGTTATATTGCTTTGGTCGGTCCTTTATCATCACGACCGTCCAAGGGTCACCCTGTGGCCGTCCGCATGCTAGCGAGAGGACAGTAGTCTGCATCCAACAATAAAAACGAGAATCAAGCCTATGAGACAAGAACAATATACTATGAGCCAAGGTCAAAAAATAAATACTAACCACTAAAGTGATGTACTCGTTGTACATCTGTGCCAGCAGCTGTCCAGGCTCGTCCTCCCTTAGGCTATCGTATATGTGAACCGTTCTGAACGCTGGATGGAGAAGTAATAGGAACCAGTGGTTTGCATGATGACAGGGTATCATGATAAGGTTCGCATCAGCAGCGGGACATTGATAGTCTGCGTTCATCATGCCTAACACGTTTCGACCTGGTTTCCACTTACTCCTGCCGCCCCCTCGCCTCCATTCTGTGAATTCTCTCACCGTTAATTCCACAAAATGAGTGGGATACATGTTAAGCTTCAGATATTCAGAACGGTTAAAACGTTGCTCTCTAATCCGGAGCAGTTCTATGTAAGCGTTCATGACAAAATTTGAAAGATCTGTCTCCGGCGCCAACGTTCTGATATCCTCATGACCTAGGAATGTCGCAAGGGGAAAGTCTGCTGAATTGACAGGCTCATGCCCGAAGTAGTGCCGGTCGATCCAAGCCATCTTGTCCGACCTCAATGGCTTCGTCGCTTGTCCTTTGTCCGACTGAAAGCTTGGGCGCGAGGCCTGGATTCCTACTTGGGGAAGCTGACTCTGGCACTGAGAGTCGTATGCGTTCGGAGGCAAGCGACTATATGGCTCCCATACCTGACTCTGGGGCTGATAGTCGTACGCGTCAGGAGGAGGGCGACCAGACGGCTCCCACACCTGACTCTGGGGCTGATAGTTGTACGCGTCAGGAAGAGGGCGACCGGACGACTCCCACACCTGACTCTGGGGCTGATAGTCGTACGCTTCAGGACGAGGGCGACTAGACGGCTCCCCTTCGTAACCCCGGTACGCAAGACTAAAGTTTTGAACTTCAGTCTTGTACTTCTCAATGGACCTCTTAAGATTGTCAGGAGCCTGCGCGACAAACCAGTCAAACGACTCCAGCTGCTTGAACACCTCAATGCCCTGGTCAACCTAAAAAACATGCATAGAAAATATGGCTAATCATATTTGACAAATGGTCGATAAGGTGCGCAAATAAATTATCAAACAACACTAGCATGACTTACAATGGCCAATGCCCAGAACTGGTCATAGACCTCACGTGGCGCGTACGATGTCTTCTTCACTGGGGAAGGGCGATTCACCCTCGTGCGCGTCACCCTGAGAAACCACTGTAAGTATTCCTCAGTACTAATGCCGTCGTGCTTCAGCGATACAAGGCTATCATACGTTTCCTGCCAGGTATTCCACTGGTGCACCTCGTCACCCAACAAAATCAAGGCATCAGCCACCTCGAAGTTCGGCCCTCGACCACCCCTGTATGGCCGCATGTCTACAGCGGGTTTTGGTATCCCTTGTGGACAGCCAGCTTGCTTCATAGCTCGATCGGGCATCTGAAACTCACATTCTTCGAAGTGAATGAGCGGCACCCGAACCAAACCTGCCAGCACGTACGACACCGGAAGTTGCCAACACCACTCATCCAACAGATGCATCACCTTGCCATATGGCTGCCACGTCACCTGGGATGCATCTAGTATCTCTAGTTCCCCCCGATAGAACTTTAGATGGTGGTGAGGGTCTACCCGTCTCCCCCTCCGGTTGGTCGTAGGCCCCCAGGCCCACACCCTAGGCCACGTCTCATCGGAATCTACCAACGGTTGTGGACGACCCATGGGTAGCCTCTCGTAAGACCAAACCTGTGAATGCAAACATTATATGGAATTAGTAATTAATCCCGAATATATTGACTAAGGATCCTACCAAGAAAATAAATGCTCATACCTGTAATAGAGTCAGGCAGGCGGCAATGGACTTGGCACCGTTTCTCGTAGCCTTATGCAGTGCTCGATATAGGTGCGCAAGGACAGCTGAACCCCACGAATAGGAGTATACCTCCTCAAGATCCTCCAAGAACACCATATACTTCGGATGCACCGTGTTTTTCGAATGCGTCGGAAGTAATATAGCTCCAATAATATACAGAAGGAATGCCTTCGTATACGTCACGAAATCTTGAGGAGTGTATTCATCCGGTAGCACGCCGTACTGCTCTCTCAGCCATTTAAGCTTGACGCCGTTTGTTGTAAGCGCTGCCCTTGGAATTCCCGGAAAATACTGCATAGCCATATTCGCTATGGATGCAGACGGCACGTTCAAAGTAACGGGTCTGCCGTGACATGGGATTCCAAGTATAAATCCGACGTCCTCTAACGTAACAGTCATTTCACCAAACCGGAAGTGAAATGAGTTCGTCTCGCTCCTCCATCGTTCAACTAGAGCGGATATAAGGCAATCGTCGTGTCGAGACCATTTCCCGGGATCGGTGAACAGGGTTAAATTTTGACGGTGTAATAGCTGTATTTGTTCCTCGTTTAGTACCCACTCTTCAAGGTGCCTTGTGCTTTGAATTGTTTCCAAAACACCCCTATCGACACCGTCAAATACGTGCCTCGCGACGTGGTCATCGTCATCGTATAGGATTGATGTATCATGAGGTCCAGAGCTGAAATTCATACCTTTAAGAACAAAATATAATTATAAACCAACTTAGCGTCCATAATATCCATAATATTTACATTCCAAAACTATAACTGGATCTTTAACCTAGCTTACCAACACATTAGCAATAGTCATTATTTCAATGTATTAAAACAAATCCTCAATTCCCACCACTCCGAACGCTTAATTACGCTAGTTCCCACTGAATTTAGCGCCAACGTGGTTATATAGCAATATATAGCCCGATGGCCCCTACACCTCCAACACCTCAAAACAGCTTTAAAGTCAAGTTTTTAAATGTATTACGTCAATTATATACCAAATATATCAGGAAAAATTTTAAAGGGGGCAAGTTACCAAAACACCCGCTACTTATGCAAAATATCCCCTGGCAGTCATCGCCGGTGCGTCACAAGGTTCAGAACATCTGGAACAAAATAAGTTTTTGGGTGTCTCACACCCTTTCCTGAACTAAAAGTTATTTTAAGGTATGAATTTTAAGCTGGATCCTTCCTAGCAAAATAGCCCCCGATCAGCGAAAAATTACCGAAATGCCCCTGAGCGTTCACTATCACCCCAAAGCCCCCGAACCAGCTTCAAAACAACATTTCAGGTGGTTTACTTACATTTCTGGACTAAAAAGTCGTTTGATGGACTTGGCATGGGAAAATTACCAAAACACCCCTACGCGCGCCACGTCAGCTTCAAAACAACATTTCAGGTTTTGTAATTATATTTCTGGACTAAAAAGTCCGTCAAAAAACTTAGCACTGTAAAATTACCGAAATACCCCTCTCGGGGCGGCGAATTACCGAAATGCCCCCTGGCATCAAAAAATATCAAAAGTGCTTCGAAATGCTACTTGAGGCTTCCTGAATTCATTCTTGACATAAAAAGTATTTTACGGAGGTTTCGCCCAAAAATCGCGAACCGGTGTCCGGATCAAGCGCTTAAAGGGCCGTTCGGCCAAAAAAATAGGTAACGACTTCGGAATGGCCCGAATTCCTGGGGAATGGAACTTCCCAACATCCTAGGATTCTCATAAAAGTTTCGCGCGAAATCGCGCTAGCTTGATATTTTAAAATACACTGCAGAGTTACAAGGTTCCCCGTATCAGTTAACCCCTTTCCAGTCTTTGGAAAATTCTGAAATTTTTACCTGAGACAGATCCTTTAAGAATAACTAGGGTCTCTTTTTTGTATTTTGGCAAAATCTAGCTCTAGCTATTTTTTATAAATTCGTGAAAAACTGTCTATATTTGGCACCCTAAAAAATCGCTGTTTTGGAATCTATAAATGTAATACGCTGATTTGTATAAACCTAACATTGAATTATAAGGAAATTCAAAATACTTACTTGTTGTGACTTGATGTATTTAAAGAAAAAACTACCGATCTTCTAGCGGTTATCCACCGATCTTCTAGCGTAAAAATTTTTGATTTGTATTGTTATGGAGATTATGTAGGTGAGATATGAAGTACGAAGGAAATTGGTAAAAGATGACAGAGTGCAGAGTGCAGAAGAAGGGTTCGGGGGAGGGGATTATAAAGAGAGAAGTGAGGAAGAGAGAAGAAAAAAGACAGAAAAAAGTGAGGAAGAGTGGTTGTTTATGCGGTCAAAGGCTGCTGAAAAAAAAAAATTCGGCAGAAGGACACCACGTTGGGCATCACGGGGGAGGGAAGGACGACACGTGGCATCGTGGGAAGGACACCAGGTGGGGCATCACGCGGGGGGGCGCCACGTGGCAGGGCATCACGCGGGGGGGGCGCCACGTGGCAGGGGAGGGGGGAGGGACCAACCGCGGGTTGTAGGTGCGGTTGGGCCCTGCGGATGAGGGGAGGGGACGCCACGTGGCAGTGGGAGGGGACCAACCGCGGGTGGTACCGGCGGTTGGGCCACGTGGCAGGGGGAGGGGACGCCACGTGGCAGAGGGAGGGGACCAACCGCGGGTGCCACCCGCGGTTGGGCCACGTGGCAGGGGAGGGGACGCCACGTGGCAGAGGGAGGGGACCACCCGCGGTTGGGCCACGTGGCAGGGGAGGGGACGCCACGTGGCAGAGGGAGGGGACCAACCGCGGGTGCCACCCGCGGTTGGGCCACGTGGCAGGGGGAGGGGACGCCACGTGGCAGGGGAGGGGACCAACCGCGGGTGGCACCCGCGGTTGGGCCACGTGGCAGGGGGAGGGGACGCCACGTGGCAGGGGCCATGGGATTGGGCCACGTGGCAGGGGTTGGGGGCGGCACGTGGCGGGCAAATTAATGCCAACCGCTGGTTGTGCATGCGGTTGGTGTCCTTTTTCTCCTCTCAGCCATTTTCTCACCATTTTTCTCACCATTTCTCGTGCTTTTTTTGCCATTAATGCGGTGGCCGTACACCTTTTGCGCCACGTGGCCCAACCGCTGCTCTTACCTGCGGTTCGGTGGAGAAATTGTTATTTCTCCACCGGTGGATGTGGATCGGCCCCCTATATATATATATATATTAAATCATTGGCAGGCAACCACAGAATTTTTCAATTGAAAGGTTCATCTTTGTCATACAATTACATAATTAAAGAAAGACCAACAACAACAGCCTTGCAATTCGAATTATAATAGGAGCAAAAGCAAAAATATAACCAAAAGTAACAAAAACAGATCTGGATATGTACAATCCCGTGTCCTAGTATTTTGGCGTAGAGGTCGTAAGCAGGTTTTGGGGTGGCACAGCTAGCCTTTGTCGAATGTGGTCACAGCTAGCCGTTGCCAAATGGGGTTTCGACTGCAGTGTTTTCTATTACAGCTACACACGGAATTGCGTGATACTACGAGGTTCTTGTTGGAAATGGTTGTAGCGATGGTTGTCGTCAAAACCAGAGATGAAAGAGAAGGCCGGAAATGAAAAAGAAAGAAAATGAAACAATATTGGCACTTGACACACATAAATGAAAATGAAACTAGTAGGCAGGCATTTCAATTTTTTCTCCGGAATTTTGAATTTCAACTTTCATCTGTAAATCATGGTTAAGATTAAATATCCAGGTGGATATATGGCCCACAGTTTGCCAACCTTGTTTAATTGGCATTAAATTACTCGTTGTTCTAACATCACATAAGCCTATGACGTAGTGTTAGACAACTACCAAATATTTTCTCGTTAGAGAGGCCTATTTTTTCTTATTTTTTAAGGTGATCTTCCTGATTTATCCCTGTCGTATTCCCATTTTGAATTGTTAGAAGGCTTCACAAGACACGAATTTTTACTTCAAGGACTTATCCAGACACGATAAAACAATAGGACTTGTGGGCTTAAAAGTTGAAACTAAAGGGACATACCAGAAATACTCCAACTTGTTTTTACTTCCAAAGTAATGCTACGTTCACTTTCTAGTTTGCTAGTCTATTCCAACATTTGTACCTCACAAGTAAGCAAATGCCACTAAAATGTTTTCACCGACAAAAAACAAATGGTGAAATACATATTTCTCCATTAACAATGGACTTCTACAAATGGTTTATTCTTGCGTGATTAATTTACTAGGGCACTTTATTAAAGAAAAATCAAGAATGCAATCAGTCAAATCATATTTTAGTACAATGTATTCAATCTTGTTAGTTGGTCAAGATTGTTATATAATGATAAAGGTAATCAATTTTTTTTATTATGGTTGTGAATAATATGTTATAATACAATATATCTAGAAAAAAATAAACAAGCGAATTAGATAAAGTTCATAAAATGTTCGTCTTCACTAGACTGGAGTGGATAAAAAGGACACCGCTACATAACCAAAACCTAACCCTACTTTTATATTTTGTTGTTGATATTCATATGTGATATTGGTATTAATTATCACTTTCAAGTTATCTAATGGTTTTACTATAACAGACAAGAATACTTTCACTTTCTAATTTGATATTTCACTCTCATATTTTTACCACACAGGTGATTTAATATCACTAAAGTATTTAATCGACAAAAAAATGGTCAGAATCATATCTCCCCATTACTAATGCACCTTTACCAAATGGCATATGCTTGCGTGTCCAACTGCAAGGGCACTTTCTAATAAAAAAAATGAGAAGTATATGTAGGTAAATTTTGATGTAATTAGTCAAATATGATTTTAATACAATACGTTGAAGGTAATTAGTTTGTCATTATTATCATGTCATAGTGAAGGTAACCTATTAGTGTGCTTATGACTTTTGGAATAAAAAATCATAACACAATGTATCTAAATAAATTAATTAATAAACTTAGATAGAGTTCATAAAAAGTTGGACCATACCGATTGGAGAGAGTAAAAATATGACATTTGGCAAAAAAATCTGTGTGTGTGTTGAAATAGATTTTGATATTGAGTAATGAGTGGTAAGTATGGTTCATGGCACTTTTGACAAATATTGTTCCCAACCTATTCTGGTCGCACCCAAAGGGCCCACTAGGGATCCCGCTTTGCGCATCGAACCTGTCAAAGTACGCACACTCATGTTACGTGCATTTCTTACTTCGCACGCCTTAGTCACCAATTATTTCACGTCATCGTGACTCACAGTACCACGTTCGTCGCGCCGCGACCATCCGAGCACCTTTTCACCAAAGAACATCGGCCGATGGAGCAACCGGAGTGACGGGATCAAGGGCAAAGGCCTTGGCCAACCCCCATAGGGTCGGCCTCGGCCTTAATGGAGGGTGGGCCTTGGCCTTCCCTCCCGTTTGTTCACTTTTCGCGCTTTGTTCGCTTCGTGCGTGACTTTGGCACCTTGTTCGTCACGTGGGTATGATTCACGTCAACACGTTCATCGCAACGCAACTTTCGGATTTGTCATTGCCCATCAAAACACCTTCCGTCAGCGCGCCCGAAGTTCACCCAAAGGGGGAATGGCCTTGGACTCCTTCATGCGAGTTGGCCATTGGCCTTGGCCACCCCCTAGGGTCGGCCTCGGCCTCCCCAGGGGTGGTGGCTTTGACCTTCCCCCAATTTTGGCCTATGGCCTCCGCTCCCGCGCGCACTTGTTTTCTCGAGTCTTTGCACCTCCGCGATGTTTACGTACGTTCGTACACCAACCTCGCGACGTCCGTCGTGCATCAACCTCGCGACGTCCGTCGTGCATCAACCTCACGACGTCCGTTGTCCGTGACAGAACACCACTCCCGCAATGCTTGTCGCCCAAAGTCGCACGCTACCGCCGAATGACCCGTCGCCGACGGCCGCATACCATCACTCCCAACTTTGCCATTACTATATGTTGCATTCATCATCTTGTTATGACAGGTACACTCAGCTCACATCCCATCTTCGGGACACCCGACGCGTGCCCGTGCACTAAGTGTATCCCTGCGACGTTCGTCACTGCGCCCATGCGTCATCGTCATGATACGTGCCATCGGCACCAAGTATGGCTTCGCGACGTTCGTCGCCGCACCACTTTCATAAAACGTGCCCCGACACCAAGTATTGCTCTGGGACGTTCGTCGCCGCGCCCATGCGCCATTCTCATGACATGTGCCCCGGCACCAAGTATTATTTCTGTGACGTTCGTCGCCGTGCCCTTGCGCCATTCTCATGATTCGTGCCCTCGCACCAAGTATTGTTCTGCGACGTTTGTCTCTTCGCCCTTGCGCCATTCTCATAACACGTGCCCCAGCACCAAGTATTGCTCCCCGACATTCGTCACCGAGCCCATGCGCCACTTCCATGACATGTGCCCCGGCACCAAGTATTATCTCCGCGACGTTCGTCGCCGCGCCCGTGTGACATCTCCATCACATGTGCCCCCGGCACCATACGTACTTTGTCGTGCCTATGCGCTGCACCATCTCCATGCATGTGCCCCAGGCTCCTTGTCACACTACAGTGCCTTCGGCACCATACGCACTTTGTTGTGCCCAAGCGTCGTGCCACTAACACAGACATGCCCCCAGCACCTTATTCACTCCGACGTGCCACTAACACAGTCGTGCCCCTTGGCTCTTTGTCACACTACCATGCTCCTTGCATCAGTCCATCCTTTCACCACACCATGCGCACCTTGCCTTGGTCATGGAACATGCTTTGACCCACTTTCCGGAGTGTGCAACATCCTGCGGGGATAGGCGACTCCTCCGGGACACTATCTCTGCCAGGGAGCTCTTCAACTCCCCTTTTGCCAAGTAGACGGCTTCTTCAGGATGCTACCTCGGCCAGTCAGGTAGACGGCTCCTCCGGGATGCTACCTTGACGCGCTCTGAGTGCTCTGGCACAAGGACTCACAGCGGCAATAGGCGACTCCTTCGGGACACTATCTCTACCAGGGAGCTCTTCAACTCCCCTTCCGCCAGTAGACGGCTCCTCCGGGATGCTACCTCGGCCGACCAGGTAGACGGCTCCTTCGGGATGCTACCTCGGCCTACGGAATAGGCGACTCCTCCGGGACACTATCTCTGTCAGGGAGCTCTTCAACTCCCCTTCTGCCAGATAAATGGCTCATCTGGGATGCTACCTGGCCCTTCAGGTAGACGGCTCCTTCGGGATGCTACCTTGACGTGCTCCGAGTGCTCTTGTACAAGGACTTACCCGCGGGATAGGCGACTCCTCCGGGACACTATCTTTGCCAGGGTGTCTTCGTGACTGGCCTACGTGCTCCGCACTGGGGGCTTGCGTCGGTACCCCTATGGACTATGACCCTTGGGTCACTCCGAGACGGGAGCAGGTCTTCAGAGGGCATCGCGCCTAGTCCGCCTTGCAATTGGGCGTCGGGTCTTCCCCACCACTGCCAGGCCTGTAGGACTCTGCAAGGGCTTGGATTGGAGGCTAGATCAAGAGGGTTCTCTGGCCACACCGACGCTGTGGAAGCCAGTCACAGAGCGACGCTGTGCGGGGTAGGCCGGGTGAATATGCGATTTGACAGCCCATGGAGCACCGGCAGCTGTGGACCCCTCGGTGACGTGTCACTCCCGGGGAACACCACGTGTCGCGTGATGACATCATCATCTCCACCTCTATAATAGAGGTCTTTAGAATTCATTTGGACGGTTGGACATTTTCAGAACACTTTCACTTTCTCACTCTAGAATCCTAGGGAGAGAAACATACAGGACCCTAACTCTGGACCTAAGCATCAGACTGTGACTGTCGTCGTATATTCATCCTGCACTATCGCCCTCGCAGCACTGTCACCCTCAAGCTCTATCTGGGAAGCCCTTGGTCTCGGCCCTTGCTCCACCCTTGCTATGTTTCACATCATCACACTTGGCATCTGACTCGGACTGCATTCCTTGTGGCACCTCCTTGTCGACTGCGAACCCACTTTCCTTGGCATCAAATATTTACCCAACACTTATAGCATCAAACTTTGCCTTTGACAGTGATACTAGCCATATTTAGCTTTAACTTGACACTGAATGATTGTTAAAGATGGGTAGTTACACGTTTGATAAATATCTAATGATGATATTAAAGAGCATCGTCGTATTTTGTCACTAAGGATGCTACTTAAAAAGCAATTGAAGATAAAAGTGACTGAATATTTGTAACAAAATGGAACACTGCAGCCTCTGCTTTTTGCCAATCAAAAGATGGATTGCAGCGTTTGGCTACAAAACATAGTTCTACCTAAATATTTCCTTAGCCCCTAGTCTTTTTTTATGCCTGCAACTTCTCGTAGTCAAAACTAGCCCGTACTTGTCATTGTGGCACTTTATAAAGGGTCATTTGTCACTAGAAATGCTAAACGCTATTCAACGTACTTTTTTGCAAGCATCTTAATGCAGATCATTGATATCATACACGAGAGGAGGTGTGTTCATGGAAAGTCCAATTGCCCACTCTATTACCACGTAAATAGTTGTCATCTATAAATGGATCAGATACTCCTCCACAAGGATGAAGTAGCAAGGAAATTCCATATGTCCAGTATACTATGTTTCACATATCAAGTCATTTATACCTCTTTTTGGTCCATCACAATTGTTGCATGCTTTTGTATCGAACACTCGCATTTTGCTCCCAGCCTGTATCTTCTAATCATCCTGGTGAAACGGACGCATTTTTTCCAATATCTATGGTACTCATACCAAGTTCAGTACAATGGTCACTCGAGCTTTTGTCAATGCAACACAATTTGCATACTGTTCTTGAACAGTTCCATCTCCTAGTTATACTTAACATGGATTGGCCTCTTGCCTGTGTTCCCAGGTTAGACAGTGAAAATGTTGCCCTTAGATACTAGGATGAACATTTAGATAGCTCAAACACCAAAACCTCAGATACAATATCTCAGATAAGCAAAATGACTACCTCAAGACAAGTATAAGGCAATAATGTAAAGAGAGAAGGGTTTAGGGATACTTGACAATTGAGATTTAGTCGGTTCGGCTCGAATCACCCCAAGCCTACTTCCATCCTTTCAAAAAAGTTCCTTGAAAGGCCCTAGAATCCATTAGAATGGTCTTCCTTACAGGTCAAGACCGAACCTCTTACAATCCTTTGATGATATACCCACATCAAGAACAAGCTTTGACAATTTCAAAGCTCCAAAGCTTGATAACCCCAAGCTCTGATGCAAAAGACTTAAGATAAAATATTTGTGCACGAGGATTAGATCTCATGAAGTTGATGAGTACAAGTAGGTAGAATTAAATGTAGCCATTTGAAAGTAGGTAGATTTAAATGTGCCAAACTGTAAACGCAATCGATTGTATTCCCAAAATAGCTGTTAGAAATTCAAATTTTGCTTATGGAGTTGACTAGATTCTAATGCAGTCCACTATAATGAGCTACAACCCACTAATGTAGTCTACTGTAATTGCCTACTGCTCAAATTTGCAGTCAACTGTATTCGATGAAAACCTATGGGCAAAGTCTAGGTCACAGTCATCGATACGATCAACTCTATATGTCTAGTTATAAAGCAAAGGAATAGAAATATTTTCAATTGAATTGAAGTACTTCATCTTTGAAGCATTCCTTTGAGTATCTTTGATCGATATTTTCTCATCAATTTGTATGTTGCATGAGTATGAGATTTTACCTAACGCTTCATGAACGTAATGCATGTTAGACAACATACTCGTCAATGTTAGTTATCATCAAAATCGACTATAATCCTAGGTTAAATAACCTTAAGGCCCAACAATCTCCCCTTTTTGATGATGACAAATAGTAATTCCAATAATATGAGATGTATAAGGGAATATATGCAATAGAGCATGGAAATCTCATTCTCGATCATTATATACCGTTAGGGATCATAGGAGATAAAAAGGATCATAACAGTATAATAAACTCTTCCTATCTTAAGCAATATGTGCATATTCTTCTTATAATAACTTGATATCAAATTCACGCAAGTATGAATTAACATTTTCTCCCCCTTTTGGCATCATTAGAAAGATCAACGGTGGTGTTTGTGTAAAAGTAATCAACATATGTATCCGTCCATGAATAATCAATATAGCCAATAAGGGCATCCAAACAAGAAAGCTTAAGTACTTGAATAACCATTAAGAGGTGTATCAAGCACACTTATCAATATAGGTCATGAAGAATGAAGCTTTAAAATGAATCAAATGTGCAACAAATAAGCGTGACTCAAAGTGCTAAGGCGAGACTACTAAAATTGTTCATGATAAAGTTTTAAGTACATAGTAGAGTTTAAAGACATAAGCAAAGTAAAAATCTAGGTTTGTAGCTCAAGGACCCTAGTAAGCATGAGGTGGTGGGTGGAATAATTCCTTCTCCAAACACTGGATACCCCAATGATCCTCCAAGTGAGAAAGGCAACTTAGTCCTCCTACAAAAGGTAGAAGAATTGAGAACCTAGTGCCAATTCACCTCAATATACTCTTGCGAAAAGGTATATCAAAGGCATGAAAAATGCAAGTGAGTAAGAGGCCAGAGGATATAGCTAGAAATGGATGTGAGGTGCTCCTAATCATTTTCATCGTAATAAGTCGAGGAAGGTTGATCTGGGTACGGGAGCGAAAGAATTTCAAGAGCTGTACATCTAAGTAAGACAATAGGGAGAAACTACCGGTCCTAGGAATGACATTATGAGCAATAACGTGATGGAGTAGTCTCGAAAGAGGAGGTACATCACAAAAGTAAGGCTTGCTCACAGCCCTAATACGACATCGGTAGAGAATATGGTAAAGCTGCTCCTTAACAGAGAAAGGTCAGTAAAGCCAATGTGATTGACCGACAAGAGGGATCATTTAGAGGGTGAATGAAAAGCCACTATTGAGGAGGTCTAGAATGGTGGCAAGGTATGCCTCGGAGAAATAAATACGACACTCAGATATGATTAAACTGAGGGTACAAGACTCGTCAGATTTGAATAGAATAAACATACAAAGTCAAGATAGTAAAATAATGTCTCTATCAATGAGACGATAACCGTTTTGAAGGTGTCTAAGTACGCCAATAGTGATAAAAAATGGAATATCTAAATGCAAACATGGGACCAAGGGTGAAGAAAGCTATACAGAGAAGCGGTCTAAGCTTCTTGGTAGTGATAGCGGTCGCGATCCATCTCTATCGCGATGGGCTCGGGCTCGGCTGAGGCTTGTGATCGAGATGTACTAGCACGTGCGCATTTTTCTCATGTCATTCTCGAAAAAGTATAATAAGATAGAAAGACAAATGTTATAAGTAAAAAGAATGTGAAGGCGACAAAAAATAAAAACATTTTCTTTAATTAATAAATCTAAAAATTAGGCTTTATGCAATTCTGGAAATTGATGATTTTGCATGATTTTTTTTCAAGAAATCATGCTAAAGGGTTCAAGCATGATAACATAACATGAATTGATGCTAATACATGTGAAATATCACATGATTTAAATAATTTTATGATAAACAACCTGTACTTCATGAAATTTGTAGAAAAACATACCTTAGGACAAATTTGATGAATATATGCAATTAAAACATGTAAAAGCAAGCAAAGAACATAACTAAGCATGAATCAAGTGTTAAAACATGTCATTGCATGATTGATTGGAACGAATTGCCAATATAGAGCCCTAGTGCAAGAATTGGGTTTACAATTGATTTTGAACAATGTGGGTGAAATTAATCGATGAAACTGTGTAAAACATGCAATAGGATAAGTAAGCATTACATGCTATAAGCATATGAGAGGATACTTAAGCATGTGAAGAGCGATTTGCATGTTATTATAAAAGATATATATCAATTTAGTCACATAGGTGACGACATGTCAAGTTTTTTTTTTTAAGAGCGGTAAATCTTTTTGAATCCAACGGTTTACTAAAGATATCTGTTACTAGGTGATTTGGGTCCACGAAATCTAGAACAATATCCCTTTTTGCATGTGATCATGGGTAAAATGATGTTTAATTTCTACGTGCTTAGTCCGCGAATGCTGGATGGAATTTTTTCTTAAGTCAATGGCACTAGAGTTATCGCATAAAATATAGATACGATCATACTTGAGTCCAAAATCTAACAGGGTTTGTTTCATCCAAAGAATTTGTACACAACAAATACTAACTGCCATATATTCTGCTTCGGTGGTAGAGAGTGCAACCAAATTTTGTTTTTTGAAACTCCACAAAACAAATGAATGTCCTAGAAATTGACAACTGCCACTAGTGCTTTTTCGCTCAACTTTGTAACTAGTATAGTCGGATTCAGAGTAACTAACTAGGTTAAAGAATGACGTGTCCCTAGGATACCATAATCCTAAGTCGTGAGTACCCTTAAGATATCTAAGGATTCTCTTGACGGTTACTAAATGAGAACCCTTGGGACAAGCTTGAAATCTAGCACATAGACAAACACTGAACCTTATATCAGGTCTACTTGCAGTAAGATAAATGAATGAGCCGATCAGACTGCGATAGCGCTTGATATCAACATCCTTATCCTTTTCATCTTTATCAAGCTTTAATGATGAGCTCATTAAAGTGTCAAATGCATTTGAATCTTCCATGCCAAATCTCTTGAGTATCTCTTTGGTGTATTTTTGTTTGGTTGATAAAGATCTTTTCTTGCTTTGTTTGATTTGCAATCCAATGAAGAAGTTGAGTTCTCCCATCACGCTCATTTCAAACTCCTTACTCATACAAGAAGCAAATTCTTCGCACAAGGATCCGTCAGTAGCACTAGCACCGAATATAATATCGTCAACATAAATTTGCAGTAAAACTAAGTCCTTATCCTTAAATTTTATAAAGAGAGTGGTGTGAAGTTTCCTATTGAGAAACTATTTTGTAAAAGAAAATCTATTAGTCTTTCATACCAAGCTTTAGGAGCGTTTTTTAAACCATAAGGAGCTCTGCTAAGCTTGAAAACGTAATTTGAAAATTTTTCATTTTTCAAAATCGGGAAGTTGAGCCACATATACTTCATCCAAAATAAAACCATTTAGAAAATCACCCTTGATATCCATTTCATAGATTTAAAATCTTTATAACAAACAAAATCTAATAACATTCTAATAGATTTAGGTCTAGCTATCAGCGCATAAGTCTCTTCAAAATTAATTCATTCCTCTTGGATATAACCTTGAGCCACTAATCTAACTTTGTTTCTAACCACGATTCTGGATTAATCAAGTTTGTTTCTAAATACCCATTTTATGCCTATAATCCCATATTCTTAAGGAACTCATCTCTTCTTGCATGGCCTTCAGCAATTTATCTTTGTCTTTAGAGATTGTGCTTCATGATAAGTTTTAGTTTTCCGTCTGCTGTCACCAACACATATTTTTTAAACTTGGGTACCTTGTGGATAGTCTATACTCCCTGTTGGACCTTTTGGCTGGAGGTTTTGCAACCACTGGTGGAGGGTTTGATCACCCTACTCAACACCTCCATCATCAGGCATATCACCATTGTTAGCTAGTGTTGGCTCATCTTCTGCATCAAGTTCTTCTTCTTGAACATTTTTACCATCTGGGAAAGTTTATGATTAAGAAGATATTGGTATAAACCTGGTAACACCAACAGGCACATCTTTTGAATTAAAAGACTTAAGTCTATCGTAACCTCGTACTCATAAAATACTACATTATTGCCTCTAATAATCTTCTTTCTCTCTCGATCCTATAGCCTTATCCAAACTCATTGTCACCATAACCCATAATTATACAAGGAATATCTTATCATCTAGCTTCAACCTTTGCCCCTGGGTACATGTCAAATACTTTGCAACCAAATAGGACATATTATGTCTGTTCCAAACTTTCTCAGGATGTCAAGTTCAAGGGGAGCTAATGGATATCTGTTGATTACGTAGCAAGCTGTACAATCAGATTTACCTCATAACAACTTAGGTAAATCAGTTATCTTTAGCATGTATCTCGCTTTTTCAACAATTGTGTGGTTCATTCTTTCTTCTATACCCTATTGTTGACAGCTGCAAGGTCTTTTCATGCCAAATGCCATACTTCAAGAGGTGCTTTCTGAACTCAATTGAAATGTACTCACCTTCATTATCACTACAGAGGCACTTTAGGGATTTCCATCTTTCCCTTCCCACCATACTTCAAGAGGTGCTTTCTGAACTCAATCGAAATGTAATCACCTCCATTATCAGTGCAGAGGCGCTTTAGGGACTTCCCTGTTTCCCTTCCCACCAGAGCATGAAAATTTTAAACATTTGGAACACATGGATTTTTGTCTTCTAGAAATACAGTCAGAGCTTTCTTGAAGCATCATCATTAGATGTGACAAAATATATATTGCCACCAAAGGACTCTGCCTCAAAAGGAACACATACATTAAAGTAGACCATCTCGAGCAAAGAGATATGTGTTGTTTGCCAAATAACAATAACCGCAAGGGTTTAGTGTTGTGCCTCTCACAAAAGGAATAAGTGATTATTTGCCAAAACCTGCAAGCCTTTCTTGCTCATTTAGACCACCTGTCTGTACCAATTGGTGAGGAGTTATCTTTTGCTGCAAGGAAATTGCTATTACACGCCTCTGTAAGAGTCTTTAACAGAGTGCAACTAGCATCCCTCTTGCAACCACCAAAGACCCTTTGGTGAGTTTTTATTTACTGCTACTAAAATAATTGTGGTGGCAGCCTACCAGCTCCATAGCATGCATCGTGATCAGATCAAGCTAAAATTAGAAATATGTCATGCATCCTTCAAAGTGAATGCGCACCCCATGTTAGTTTTTAAGCACACATCACCGGATTCAACGATAGTTGCACGGCTGTTGTACCCATTTTAAAATAGCCAAAGAGTGCTACCTTGTATGACATTAAATATTTCTTGGTAGGAGTTTAGGCTCTCCCTCTTAGAAAATAAAAGCTACTAGGTCTCCTTCAGAAACACTGGTTGTCTGCCTCGCTATTTATAGCCTTCATCTGATTATGTTCGCCTTTTGTTTCACGCTTTTAAACATAGTAATTTTTTTATGTGTCCTTCTTTGCCACAATGGTCGTACTTCCTTCTTTCTCTAGACTAAGACTTGCCACTGCATATACTTTTATATCTGCTTCTGGGTTTGCCGTGGCTTTGATTCTTAGTTTTGCCTCTATTTTCAGTAACAAGTGCGTTCGGCTCTGTCTTCTTCATTTTTTGGTGAAGTAAGAAAGATGAAATAACATCACTTATAAATAGAGTATCCTTCCAATGTTATAAGGTAGTAACCAAATTATTAGAGGAAGTGGGCGATAATGCTAGATTGTTACCTCAATATTCGCCAATTGAGTGATTTTACCACTTACGATATTTAAGTGCGTTAAAAAATCCTGCAAATTCTTTTTAAACAAAGCTTATTTGTCGTTTTGCCGTGTACAAGCTTTCCAACTTCCTCCAAAGTCTTGTGAACAGCATTCACATTGTTTAGAACTTTATCTGACAAATTAAGGCATATTGAAGTGTCTGCCTTCTCGTTCATGTCTTCCTAGTCTTCACTTTTAAGCTTTTCTGACTTATTTTCACGTAGTGCCTTGTGTGCACCTTCTTGAATAAAGAGATCTCTCATTCTCCTTTGATAGAAGGAGATACCATCATCACTATTGAATTTCTCAACCCCATTTTGGACAAGTCATCTTTAACAAAGTTTTTAATAAAGGGTTAATTACACCCATATCCCTGAGGTTTGAGTGAAATTACAAGCTTATCCATAAGTTTGAAAAATAAGCACTTATGTCATTTGACCTAGTAGAATACTCAAATACATAATGTTTTGGACAAAATGATCATATTGCCCATTACTTAAAAGATATATTTTTTACCACACCTGTCATGCCCCCAAACTACAATACATACCGCTATACAAAAGTAAATGTATAAACAGAGCAACTAAAACTTCTAACATAGAAGATCTCCATATAACAAAAGTCTACCACAATCCATTTCCAAAATATTTCCTTACAAAAGGATTGTTATGCGCAGTGACTAAACATAATATTCCAATACATTACAATCAAAAGACCCCTATCCGGGTAAGATATTCAAGTTACAATTACAAGATTACGATACTATGCAAAATCTATCTCAAAACTCTATCGATGCCATGTATTCGTTGTCACTTCCTTCACATGTGGCAAAGGCAAGGTAGAAAGAAAAGGGGTGAGCTCAAATAGCCCAGTAAGGTAACAAAAGGATAAGTTATCAAACAAGATAAATAGAGACGAATGGCGATATCAAATGGAAAAGAGCAGCCCATATCTTAATATCATATATGGAAGCAACAAAGTTAAGCATGTAATCCCATAACACATGGCTAATTTATGTCGGGTATACTACTGACATACGAAGACTATGTTGGTCATAAGACTCAAATGTCGAACCAAACATACAAACATCAAACGTGTGCTACCGGTAGCATGTTAGGAGTCTATTGCTCGCTAACATCTCAAACATATGTCCAAAGGACCCTCTCAATCTGAGAGTTATTCCACATAGTCATTGTCAAATCTTAAATTGATTGACACAAATATACAAATGCAAAGGTTTATTCATCAAGGCACAAGTGGAGGAGGGTACACAATGTTATGAACGAAAGCAAAAGTTAAACAAACCAAAAGTGAACCGATAAAGATAGACAGACTTGGATAAATCATAAGCTTTCGAATTTCGAAAGTACCTTCTCATAGCAAAAAACAATAAAATCTCTTACCTCAATCAAGCTTTTGGACAAGAAAACCTCAAGACACTACCTTAATACCAAAGGAGCTTCCAAGCCTTCTAATCTCTCTCTCTCTCCACCGAAAAGGAAAAGAAACAGAGAACAAAAGGACTGGAAAGAAAATAAAAATACTATATATAAGAAAGCGAAAATTACACTATTCGAAGCAAAAGAGGTTTTATTCGACCGAAAACTTGCGCAAAATGCCTTTCCCAAAATCTGGATTTTCCATTCAATCGAAAACTTTTCATTTGACCGAAAACTTCAGTCCTCATTCTTCCTCAAATCAACACAATTTCCATTTGAAGCAAAGCGGTTTCATTCGATCGAAAACTATTTCCATTCGACCGAAAACTTTAGTCGGACCAAAATGTCTCTGCCCTCCCAATTGATCCGAATGAATCCAAGTTTCATTGGACAAAATCCTACATAAACGTTTTCCACACTTTTCTCAATATTTACGAAAAGAAGAACACAAACTTTAAGGAAAACTTTTAGTGTAAGAAAAGAAATTTTTTGGGGTATTACACTATCTCCCCTTAAAAGAATTTCGTCTGCGGAATTAAAAAAACGTACATTAAACCTCAAAAAGCTGAGGGTGCTTTTCGCGCATAGCGTCCTCGAGTTCCCATGTAGCTTCTTCCACTGAATGGTTATGCCAAAGCACCTTAACCAACTTAATAGTTTTTGTGCACAGAATTTGATCCTTGCAGTCCAAAACTTCCACTGGGCGTTCCTCGTATGATAGGTCCTCCCGAATCTCCACAGGTTCAAAATGAATGACATGAGAAGGATCTGTCACGTATTTCCTCAATGCTGATACATGAAACACATCATGTATTTGCGACAAACTGGGAGGTAAGGCAACTTGGTAAGCGACTGGTCCAACCTTCCTCAAGATTTTAAATGGTCCAATGAATCTAAGGCTAAACTTCCCCTTCTTTCCAAAATGCATTACTCCCTTCCAAGGTGATATTTCAAGAAATATGAGCTCCTACTTAAAACTCTAACTCACGTCTTCTATTATCAGCATAACTCTTTTGACGACTTTGAGCAACTAGCAAATTATCCTTAATCAAACGAATTTTCTCCGATGTAGCTTGTACTATCTCCAGCCCCAAGGCACCCAAAAGTTTCTCTCTCTCCAACCTCAAACCAACACGTTGGTGTTCTGCATCTTTGACTATACAAGGCCTCAAATGGGACCATACCGATACTAGCCCGAAAGCTATTGTTGTATACAAACTCGACAAGCGACAATTGATCACCCCAACTATTTTTGAAGTTTAATGAGCAAGCCCTAAGTATGTCTTCTAAAATCTAAATTGTTCTCTATGATTGTCCATCACTTTGAGGATGATAAGCCGTACTAAGGTCAAGTCGAGTACCCAGCAAAGGCGTTTTGCAAACCACGTCAAAACTTCGATGCAAAACGTGCATCTCTATCCGAAATGATCGAAATGGGCACACCATGGAGTCGAACAATCTCTTGAATAAAAAGTTTGGCCAATCTCTCCAAGCTATATGTAACTTTGACAAGGATAAAATGCGCTGACTTAGTTAAACGATCAATTATCACCCAAATTGAATCGTGACCTTGCCTTGTCCTAGGCAAACAAGATACAAAGTCCATAGCAATACGTTCCCACTTCCACTGAGGGATGGTAAGAGGTTGCAAAGGTCTAGCAGGTTATTGATGTTCTGCTTTAACTTGTTGACAAATAAGACATCGAGCGACAAAATCCGCTATCTCCCTTTTCATATTGTTCCACCAAAACACGCCCCATAAATCCCGATACATCTTAGTACTACCTGGATGAACTGTGAAGCTGGAATTATGCGCGTTACGCAGTATTTCCTCTTTTAACACTACATCGGAAGGAACACACAATCTGTTTCCAAAACGTAAGGCCCCTTCGGCATCAATTCTGAACTCTGGTTGTTGACCCTCTTTAACTTGTTCTTTGGTCGTAATTAATTTTGAATCCACAGTCTGAGCTTGCTTAATTCTTTCGATCAAGGTAGGTTGCGCCATTATATTCCAAAATAGTTCCCCGACCCAGAAACCAAAACATCCACTACTAAACTTTCAAGATCCGTAAGAATTTCCTCACGTGAAGTTCAAAGCACTGCACACATACCTGTGTTCTTTTAACTTAGAGCATCAGTGACCACATTGGCTTTCCTCGGATGATATAAAATCTTGCAGTTATAGTCCTTAAGCAATTTCAACCATCAACGTTGTCGCATAGTCAATTCCTTCAGTGTGAATAAAAACTTAAGACTCTTATGATCCGTGTATATCTCACACGTTTCACCATAGAGATAGTGCCTCCAAATTTTCAAAGCAAAAACCACAGCAGCCAACTCCAAGTCATGTGTTGGGAAATTCACTTCATACGTTTTGAGTTGCCGTGAGCCATAAGCAATAACTCGCCCATGCTGCATTAATACACATCCCAAACCCTTCCATGAAGCATCACTATATAACACAAACCTTCCAGTCCCCGAAGGCAGGGAAAGAACCATAGTTGTAACCAATTATTTCTTTAACTCCATAAAACTGTGATCACATTCCTTAGACCACTCAAACCTAACCTTCTTCCAGGTCAACTGAGTTAATGGGATAGCAATCTTTAGAAATCCCTCCATAAACCTACGATAATAGCCAGCCAAACCAAGAAAACTACGAACATCTCCGACCATTCTCGGCTTCTCCCAATTCCACATTGCCTCTACCTTAGATGGATCCACCGAGATCCCATCTTTAGATACCACTTGCCCTAAAAACATAACTTTTTCAAGCCAAAACTTGCATATATCGAACTTGGCATAAAGCTTTTCTTCTCTCAAAATCTGTAACACCATACGTAAATGTTCTTCCTGTTCTTCCTTGCTTTTGGAGTAAATCAGAATGTCATCAATGAAGAATATGATGAATTGGTCCAAGTGTCGCTTGAATACCCGATTCATTAAATCCATAAATGCTGCAGGTGCATTAGTCAACCCAAATGGCATTACTACAAACTCATAGTGTCCATATCTCGTGCAAAAAGCAGTCTTGGATATATCTTCCATCCTAATCTTCAATTGGTGGTAATTTGATCTCAAATCAATTTTGGAGAAGTATTCAGCTCCCTAAAGTTGGTCAAACAAATGGTCAATTCATGGCAAAGGATACTTATTACGAACTATGATATGGTTCAACTCCCTATAGTCAATGCACAATCTCATCATTCCATCCTTCTTCTTTACAAATAAAATGGGGGGCAAATGAAGCCTTTTTCAATTAATTCTTGGAGTTTCACTTTAAGTTCTTTGAGCTCAGCCGAGGTCATACGATAGGGAACCTTAAAAATTGGAGCAACTCCTGGTATAAGATCTATGACAAACTTAATTTCACGATCTGAAGGAAGACTAGGGAGTTCTTCTGGAAACACGTCTGAAAATTCGTTAACGAAGGGAATATCAGATAAACTCTAACCAGCTATACGAGTATCCATAATGTAAGCTAAATATCCTTGACACCCCTTCCGAAGCAAAAGTCTAGCCCACAAGGCAGATATAAGGCAAGACGAAGAAATGGAAGTAGAACCCTTAAACTTGAATTTAGATTGACCTGGAATCTAGATTCTTTGGCATAGGAATCCAATGAGGCACGATAGGAAGACAACCAGTCCATACCAAGAATGACGTCAAAATCCCAAATATCCATAGCTATAAGGTCAGTAGGTAACACTCTACCCTCAATGTCTACCAAAAAAGGCTTGTACACTATAGATACTAAGATAGGTTTCCCCACCGAGGTATCAACCATCAAATCGAATTCTAAAGGTTATGGGTTGGAACCCAACTTACACGTAAGAGAAGAGGTTATAAACGAGTGCGTGGATCCAGGGTTGACTAATGCATGAAATGAATAGGAATCGATCTGAATTGTACCTGCCGCCACGTCGTTAGAAGTTATGGCATCCTTGGCAGTTAAAGCATAAGCATGGCCTTGTACCCTCGACCTCTGATCCCTCATGGACGGCTTGGCTCCACCCTGAGCTTGAGTGTTGTAAGCCTTTTCCCCCGGTCTCTCTTTCTTCGGATAGGGGCACTCCATAGCATAATGCCCCACCTATCCACAATTGAAGCAAGAGTTTGTCAAACGATGACAGCGCTTATCCCCATGATTCTTGCCGCAAGTATCGCAAACTTTCGTACCCCTTTGAGTCGATTGCATGACTTCTTGTAAAGTTGCTTTCCTCTTGTTCTGACCACCACTCTTGTTCTTGTCCAAAGCTTCTGCACGGCTTCTTTTGTGCCTCTGTTCCTCCTGCTCTTTTAGAAACTCCCCTAGTCCGTCTCTAGAATCTCGACCTGTTTAACCACCTTGGCATAAGTCGGAAGCTTCAGAGCTAACAATCTGTTCTTGATGCCACGCTTCAATCCTTTCTCAAATCTTCTTCCTTTAAGATTCTCAAACCAGATGCGGGGCATGCCTTGACAATGAGGTGAACTTCGCCTCATATTGTGCTACCGTCATATCATTATATAATAGCTTTAAGAATTCTTCCTCCTTCTGATCTCTTACATTTTGAGGAAAGTATTTCTCTAAGAAAATATCTTTAAATCATTCCTAAGTCATAGGATGATTAGAGTTGATTCTCTGCGTGCGCTTGACCATCTTCCACCAATGGTCAGCTTCGTCTTCTAACATGAAAATTACATATGCCACTTTTGTTCATTGTTGTTGTCCCGAAGGTCAAACACCTTCTCATTTTGATTCACAACGCTTCAGCCTTCTCCAGATCGGGTTCCCCTCTAAAAGTGAGTACTAACTTCTTAAATTTCTCCACATATCCAATTTTAACATTATCATTCGGCCCATTGTTCTAATTTTGGTGTAGCGGTACCCCGTTACCTCCGGCAATTAGGTTTGCCAAATTTTGAAATCCTGGCATAATGGCCTCAGCAACTCCATCATTCGTCGATAGTTCATGAGGATCGTTGGCGTTACGGTTAGAGCGTCTACGAGGCATAGTACTCCTAACACCAAGTTAAACCATTTCAGCCTACAACATACAAAGGATAAACGCGAAATATAAATAAAACAAAGAGAACAATCTAGTCGCACATCTAACTCGCAACGTTCTAAACTTACGGTCACACGAGTCTACAGAATCACAGACCTAAGCTCTAATACCAACTCTATCATGCCCCCAAAGCGGGAGGCCATGACTACTATCAAACTACAATACATACCACTATACTTCCAAAAGTAACGGTATAGACAGAGCAACTATAACTTCTAACATAGAAGATCTCAATATAACAAAAGTCTACCATAATCCATTCCCAAAATATTCCCTTACCAAAGGATTGTCTATGCACAGCGACTAAACATAATATTCCAATACATTACAATCAAAAGACCGTTACAATTACAAGGTTTATGATACTATGCAAAATCTATCTCAAAACTCCATCGATGCCATATCATTTGTTGTCACTTCCTTCACCTGTAGCAAAGGCAAGGTAGAAAGACAAGGGGTGAGCTCAAATAGCCCAGTGAGGTAACAAAAGGATAAGTTATCAAGCAAGATAAACAAAGACGAATGGCGATAACAAATGGAAAAGAGCAACCCATATCTTATCATCAGACATGGAAACAATAAAGTTAAGCATGTAATCCCATAACGCACGGCTAATATATGTCAGGCATACTACGAACATACGAAGACTATGTTGGTCATAAGACCCAAATGTTGAACCAAACATACAAACATCAAACGTGTGCTACCGGTAGCATGCTAGAAGTCTATTGCTCACTAACATCTCAAACATATGTCCAAAAGACCTTCTCAATTGACAATTGTTCCACATAGTTATTGTCAAATCTTAAATTGACGGCCACAAATATACAAATGCAAAGGTGTATTCATCAAGGCACAAATGGAGGAGGGTACACAATGTTATGAACGAAAGCAAAAGTTAAACAAACCCAAAGGGAACCGATAAAGATAAACAGAACTGGACAAAGCATAAGCTTTCGGATTTCGAAAGTACCTTCCCATAGCAAAAAGCGATAAAATCCCTTACCTCAATCAAGCTTTTGGACAAGAAAACCTCAAGACACCACCTTAATACCAAAGAAGCTTCCAAGCCTTCTAATCTCTCTCTACTAAAAAGGGAAAGAAACAAAGAACAAAGGGACTGGAAAGAAAATAAAAGACTATTTATAAGAAAGCAAAAATTACACTATTCATTGGAAGCAAAAGAGGTTTCTTTCGGCCGTAAACTTTAGCCGTAAAATGCCTTTCCCAAAATTTGGATTTCTCATTCGATCGGAACTATTCATTCGACCGAAAACTTCAGTCATCATTCTTCCTCAAATCAACACAATTTTCATTCGAGGCAAAGCGGTTTCTTTCAACCGAAAAATATTCTTTCAACCGAAAACTTCAGTCATCATTCTTCCTCAAATCAACACAATTTTCATTCAAGGCAAAGCGGTTTCATTCGACCAAAAACTATTCTTTCGATTGAAAACTTCAGTCGCGCCAAAATGTCTTTGCCCTCCCAATTGATTCGAATGAATCCAAGTTTCATTCGACCGAATCCTACAGAAACGTTTTCCACACTTTTCTCAATATTTATGAAAAGAACACAAACTCTAAGAAAAAAATTTAGCGTGAGAAAAGAAAATTTCTGGGATACTACACTCTCCCCCTTTAAAAGAATTTCGCCCGCGGAATTAAAAAACGTACCTTAAACGTCAAAAAGCTGAGGGTGCTTTTCGCGCATAGCGTCCTCAAGTTCCCACGTGGCTTCTTCCACTGAATGGTTACGCCAAAGCACCTTAACTAACTTAATAGTTTTTGTGCACAGAATATGATCCTTGCGGTCTAAAATTTCCACTGGGCGTTCCTCGTATGATATGTCCTCCTGAATCTCCACATGTTCTAAATGAATAACATGAGAAGGATCTGGCATTTACTACCACTCATCAACACCATAAACACATTATGGCTGCCCAAACATTTGGCCCGTTAAAAAGTCACACGGAAGCATAATCCAAAACCAAAATCACATTTGCAACATCAATAAAATGCAGGAGGCAATAAAATGACTCATTGAAAGTTAAGGCAGAGGTGAGTGGGTGTGACGTGGGCACAGTGGTAGAGTGAGGGAGGCGGCTGTTGGCGAGGTGGGGTGAGGGAAAGGCCTGTTGGCATGGTGGGGTGTGTGAGAGGACTGCCGATGTTGTGGGGTGAGGAAGAGGCTGCCAGCAAGGTGGTGAGGGAAGGGACTGGCTTCGGCGTGGGTGTGAGAGGGGCCTACCGGAATGGTGGGGTGAAGGAGAGGCTGCTGGCATGGTAGGTTGAGGGAAGGGACTTCCAGCGGGGTAGGGTATGGGACGGGCCTGCCGGCATGGTAGGTTGAGGGAAGGGGCTACCGGCAGCGTGGGGTGAGAGAGCGGTGGCTGAGATTTCAGATATGGACAAAGGTTAGTTTCTCTTAGGGTTTCTAAAAAAAAAATTGGAGAAAGAAACACATTTTAGGTTTTTAACCCTAACCAAAAAATTAAGGTTTTAGGTTTTTGTACAGTAATATATCATGTATATACAAACATAAGGGTAGTATTGATTTTTTGGAAAGACGTGTTGATGACATTATAAAAAAGTACACTTTTTGGATGGATACCTGACGAATGGACACAAGTGTTATCGTTTTAACGTTTACGGTCATGGTCATGGTCTGTTACTTTTAAAACTTAATGTCCTTGAATGTAATTAATCCTAAACCTCAGTGACACTGCTTCAATTAACAAATTAAAATGACAAAGTTCACATAAGGTGGGATTTAAGCCCCTCAAACATCTATAACTTGCACAGTAAGAAATATAGAGAATAGAGAATTTTTCAAACACAACAATATGGACACAAATACTTAAAAATTTATTTGGCATCTTACCTTCGTCCATAGGAGACAGCAAGAATGTTGCACTATAAAGTGAAAAAGTTAGGACCTTTTACTTAGTCACACAGACCCAATACCCAAATACACCTAAACTCGAATCATTATATTTCTATCAGTCTATAAAAAACACTTTTTGATTTTTCTCACTAACTAGCGCTATTACAAAAGCACTTAACACTCTAGAATTTGAGCTACAACCATAGGCTCTAAATGTCTTGCACTCACTTCAACTCTCTTGGCTAACTCAAATGTATCTTTGCCTTTACCGCTCAAAGGCTAAAAGGCTTGGGAATGGGTGTGCAGAATCCTTCTGCATTCTTCTCTTTATATAGGAGAAGAGGGGAGTAGGTGGAGGGCATAGGTCGAGAAATGCAACTCAACTCCTCCACTTATAACCATTACAAGAATGTTGCACCTAAACTAGCTATAGAACAATTCGTCGACACCTCCTTGAATTAATAGGATTAGTTTCTTATCATGTAAAAGAAATCCCTTTTCAAATTTGTTGTTAAAATTTCTAGCTATCCCACATGTGAGAATTGAAAGGCAATATCCAACAGCCATATTTTCTTGGATGCCAACTTCTGTTCTAAAGCAGCTTATTTTGGTCTAGCCAAGCTTTGTATTAAGGACAACACTCGTATTAACGTGACCGCGGGAAAAGGAACTCCCAGCTATGTTGCACCTAAGCTTTGGATGCCTTCACCCATAACACATAAGTTTGATGTTTATAGCTTGGGGATGCATTTATTTGAACTCGTAGGCAGGAGAAGGAACATGGATGTCACAATTTTGGAAAGCCAAGAGTGGTTCCTCACATGGTGTGGACTAAGTTTGAAAAAGGAGAATTCAAGGACTTAATGAGTGTATGTGCCATTCAAGCAAAGCATAGGCCGAAAATGATGGTTAAGGTGGCTCTGCTCTCTGTTCAATACGGGCCTGCCTTAAGGCCGTTGATGAATATCGTTGTGAAAATGTTGGAAGGTGAGCAGGAGGTTCTGACGGAATATTGGATCAATTCCACTTTATGAATGCAGTACCTAGCCTAGGTTTTCCTCCCTCGTGGCATGGGATTCTAACGGTTTTGATTCGAGGTCCTCCAAAATGGTGACAGGATCTATTTCTACATTTATCATGAAGAAATATGAAATTTGTGCAACTTCAAGCTACATAAGTCATATGTAGCGTGCTCTGTGTAAGATTTTTTTTTTCATGGAATTACATATGTCCAATAAAAATCATATAATTTTGATATGAATATCTTGTATATGTCAATTGAGGTATGTCCTAAGCTCCTGGATACTGATGAAGGATACTCAATCTTGTTGCCAATTTCCTTGAACTATATGAGGAACTCTATCATGTCATGTTGAGTAGAAAGAGAAGAGATTGAAAAGTGAAGATGGTAAAACTAAATTGAACGAGAGAATATGTGAGGCTTGCATGAAAATTGTAAGTTGTGAGGAAGGAAAGCATTAAAACATCTATGGAAATTGTCTTTGTGATTTTGAATTGACACTTCTCAAGTACTTTAAGGCATACAAAAATTTACTTTTAATTCAATATGATTTAGGATTCCCAAGATAAGGTTTGAATTCTCTTTAAGAATCTTGAGGTGGTTTGGTTATTTGTGATAGATGGTGGCACCAAAGAGTAACACCATAACGAGCATTCTTCATATAACTATAAACATCACTATACTTACTGGCCTTGTCCCTATAACTTCGCCCCATCCACCGAGAGGCCTCAGGATACCTAGCAAACGAAGTAGCTGCAATAGTCCGTCTAACAAAGGAAACCATAGGCTCACCTTTGAAGACCAGCAACCGTCACCGATGGTCATCACATTTAGGGTGCCAGTGAACATTGATGACATTGGTGTGAATAGTTCAACTACCAAAGTGCTTGGATCATCACTGGCACCTTAACGTCCTAAAGCAGCTTATGCAACTACATCTGTGGCAAGAAAGTCTTGCATTCCAAAATCAAGTTGTGTATTCCTTTTCCAAAGAAAATTTGATCACTAACATGAAGGGAGTTTGGCCATAAATGAGTCTAAATAGTCCATAAAATGATAGTTAGATGCATAGATTAACCAATCAGAATATTTTAGAAATATTTGAGAATTCAGCCTACAAGCCTAACAAGAAAAGAAAGTGGGGTTCATTTGCCAAGGCTCAAACTTGAGGAAGAAAGTAGGGTTCCTTCGCCAAGTCTCAAACTTAAGGAGAGGCTGCAAAACATTGGAGTATTTTGATCAAAAAAAATTCCTTTTTGCTTTTTACAAGTAATTTATTGTGTAAATATTAGAGTTTTGAAGAAAACGTTTAGATGCTTTAGTCTCACATTACTTGTAAGTGAAATGTTGAGATTTTCTAACATACTTAAGCCTTTGAAAGACACTGGTCCACATTGACCCTTAGAGGAACTTCAAGAAGTATATAAAAGAACACTCATTGGCCTCTTAGGAATATATGCTTGAGTCTTAGACTCATACGCACAAGGGGCAAAGGATAAGTGTAGCTGATACGAGTTTCTGAGATTTACGAATACACTGTGGTAGCATTCTGAACTCTCCCCAAGATTGACATGGAAGTATTGCATGCTATTTACATATAAAATAAAGTTGTTGGTCTATTCTCACAAATTCCATATTTTATTACCAGCAGTCATACCTTTTTTACAGCATTTTATTTTGAAACGAATTTATGAATTAATCTTCTATAACAGATTTTCAATAGTTATTATTTGCATTAACCCTTATCTCTCTACCTGGCCTATAAAAACTGTCTAAACATAATAACTCAATCTTTCTCTCTTTTGTCTCTTCTTCTGATTTTCTGTACATTTACTCTTGTAGGCATTTTGGTACATTATTGGGTTAAGCTTTTGCTTCATTCGTTTGTGAAGAAATACGAGTGAAGCAGCAGTTAAAGCTGGGCTGGTGTGTCGCGGAGGCGACGCATCAAGAACCTTACTACAGCGGTGGTAATCCGAAGGGGCGCGAATAGTCTTGAGAGAGCAACCTACTCGTACCTCTGCAAGCTAAATTTTTTACTTCGTTTTGGGAGTTGTTCTTGTCTTTTTCCTCTAACACTTCCAACATTTTAAGACGATTCCATGGCTGATTCTACCACTTCATATGCTATTCTTGCTACCAACTCGAATGACTTGAATAAGACATTTTGTTTTGGTGGAAAATTCTCAAAAAGTGATGAAAGTAGTTTAGGTTTGAACTGTCAAAAATTCATAGAAGGTGGACACAAAAATATGAATAAGGAAGATGTAGCGAAGTATGAAAAATATGTTACAAAATGGGAAAATGGCGAAGAAGATTGTCTTAATTATTTCCTAGTTGTCTATCCGATGAGCTTTGTGATTACTATTCTCATGCTTACAATTCTGCCAAAAAAGAAGTATGAATGTAGCCTTTTTTCCAACTTCAAAATGTCAAAAAATATGTCAGTTGTAGCTCAGATGCGCGACCTCCAGATGATTGTTCCTAATATCATCTCCGAATGAATCCGTATAGGCTAACAAATGCAAGTGGTTGCAATCATCATCAAATTTTTTAAGTCGTGGAAGGGGTTCCAAAAAGACCTCTGTCACAAGCAAGCAATCGGAATTGTTCATTGTCAACCTCATGCAGCGACCTCAAATTGAGGAGGAAGCGAGAAAGCAAAGCAAGAAGAATGAACCCTAGTCAGCAACTCACATGCCGACCATGCCAACAACAATGAAGGTAACGGTAATGAGAATGGTGTTAAAGTAAACATCCTAACATCAATACAACTTTGGAGAATCGTTCAATTTGCTTCGTATTTGCCTTCATTGCTATTTGAATTTGAAATTTATAATTTGCATTTGATCATTAGAATGAACAACCTTTTGATGAAAAAGGGAGTCTTTAAGACTTTTGTAGTCACTCCGGTGACTTTTATAGTTATTTGGTAACTTTTGCAGTCACCTTAGTGGCTTTTGTAGTCACTTTACGTGGCTTTCGGATAGTCCTCACAATGACGGATATTATGCTACCGGTATGCGTTTCGTACCTTCGGGTTTTGTGTTCGAATTGGGCTTATGGCCACTAATGATCATTTCATATATTTGATTCGCTTATTTGACATAAATGTCAATTGCTATTGTTTATTCGTCAAAGGTATGGATTTATTTCGAAATACGAATTAACGTATATGCTTCCGTTTGATTTCCCCTTATTGGGCTATTTGAGCACACCCCCTATTTGTTGCTTTGTCCCTTACCACAAGTAGTAAGCATGATTAGGAGCTTGGCACGTTCGGGAAATTAGAGCTCATATTTTGTTAGCATGTCAAAACAATATATTCCTTTTTGAAAACTTTACCCGGATGTAGGTAATTTGATTTGGCATTAGATTTTTGTAATAGAATTTGAGGATGGATGATTTTTTTGTAATTAATAGTTTGTAAGAGGTAAGGTTGTTTTGCGCCTCTACCTTTTGGAGATATCTTGTCGCTATTGGATTAGATGCTTTGTTTATACCTTGGTGAAATTCCGTATTTATTAGAATGCATATGATATTAGACTTGGGGTATTGTTAGTAGTGGCTCCCAAGTTCGAGGGCATTACGGTAAAGGTTTCGCACGTGATGATATGTTTAAACTAAATACGGAAATGAATAAAATATCTACTTCCAATTGTATGATATCTTTGTGGATGTTTGGCATGTTCGTCTTTGTCACATAGATAGCAACTATTTCAAAGATATGAGTCACGTAAGATTTCTGCATAAGCTTCATAATGAACTTGAAGAAGGTAATTTTTTTAGCATGACCGAATCACTAAACCAACTCACCACAAAGTCGAAAGAAAATTTTTATTGCTAGAGTTAATTTATTCATATATATATGTGAATTTAAAAACATTCTGACACGTGGTGGAAAAAAAAAAAAAGATGATTTTTCTAGACATTGTCATGTCGGGGGTTGCTCACTTTGGTGCATTTCGTGTACAATACTTGTATAGTCCAGGAATTGATCCTTCCGTTAATCCTGACTAATCCATCAAAGACCGATGCCATCTAAACAATATTTATAAATAAATTAAAGAAAAAAGCAAAAAAGTAAATGAGGCATGAGACAGAAGGATATTTGTATTGATCGTTAGAAGTTTGAACTGCAACTGTACTTTACAGCATAAGAATGATGCACGTCATCTCTGGCAACTAAATAGTTGCACAAAGCAATGAATTTGCCAGAAATCCACACAAGAAAATGCACTAGATGCATTGTTCAAATATTAGAAGATTATTGCCAGATGTTACACAAGCAAATAGGAACTTCTGGGCAAGGAAGACTCTGCTGAAGGTGCTCTACAACTTGGGAGTTCTTCTGTGTCTTACTCCAGGGTCGTCCGTCAGTTTGTTCCCAAATGAATTAGCATTCCAAGCAAGCCTGGAGCCAGATATGAATTTACCCAAGCTTGAGTTCCCTCATTTTCTCTTCACGCGTAGTCATTCAATTAATGGCGTCCTTTGTGAAGAAACACCACAGATGGAAAGCCCAAACCCGCTTTTTCTCTTTCCGGTTATACTTCCACCTGTAGGCTTCCCATATTTTAATATACAATCTTGGTCGTCTTTCTGCTAACTTTCTCTATCCATGAACACTAGCTATCGTTTTCAGAGCTTGAAAGGTCGGAATCTTCACCATCATCCCAATCAAGGTCGTCTTCACTTTCATCACCATCAGAACTCATCCACGAAGGTTCGTCTGCATCCTGCACAGTAGAGGAAACCATCATTCACTTCTTATGGTTATTAAAGTTTCTTTAACACCGCCACCCTATTATTTATTTATTTACCTACCTGTTCATTCTTTTGCGTGTGTGTGTGTGTGCATGTGCGTGCGTGGTGTGTGTGTTGAACGAAAATGAAGGCCACCGACAAGCAACTGTGCGAAATTATCAACGAAATCATCAGTGTAGCTGAAAAACAGGATGGCACACCTGAGTGGACTCATTGAACTGGCTTTCCACATCTGAGCTCCAGGAACTCTTCTCTAAATCTTCAGAATCACCCTAATGACAATAAGCATGAAGTTTTCATTTATATTTCATAAAGGTAGTTTGCAGTCTAATATTCCTTGTTTAAGGGCAGAAAGCAGTAACTTGGTCAAAGAAAATCTAGCACACAGCCTTTCATAAATAAAAAGGAAAAACAGCAGCAGCAGTAGGAAATCTCCACTTCTATGCATCTCGAATCGAATTTATCAAGCGGATAATCTTGGACACTGACAATGCAGATAAGGCTACACCTAGAAACTCTCCTAGAACACGTAAATTTCCATTAAGAATAATACGTAATTCATACTTTATGTGACTAAGAGAACTCTAAGCAAGCCCAACAAAAGTCTCAGAAAGGTTGAGAAACTTGCTCAGCAGTTATGCAGCTCTCATCAAGCCAAGCTCCTTTTGTTGTGGGGAAGTCAACGCTCCAGCACCCCCATTCCCAGCCCCATTTTCTTTTCTCCATAGTGAAAGATTTTAGAAGAAGTAAGGTGACGTTCCCTTACATGCCTGTGATGACATGCATCCGAAAATTTGTCTTTTGAGTGGCCAACTAATTAGAGTGGATTAAAATAATGAACAGGGGAAATCAAGGAAACCCTAAAATCAACTCCAGAGCACCAAGTAAGCTAATCTAGTTTGCATTACCCTAAATTCGGATTCAGAGACTAAAGTATATGATGAAAAGGTGTTGGGCATATTATCTTACCTTAAATAGGTCTCTATTTGTGTTGAATCCTGATTCGATGATTTTGCCTAATATAAGAATGAACCATAGTTCTAAATAATGATTTGGTTTGAGCTCAACATTTGGAGTTGAGTGGCCTTAAGTACCTGATCGGCATAATAGAGAACTCGTAGTTCCGACCCTAGGGGAGGCGACCTAAACTCTGGTCTGTGGTCTTCTGGAAATATGTTATAACTAAATTTGATGATCTTAGTACTGAAGCAAAATAGTTTTAGTCCATGGACTAAAACTTGGTCGCATAAAGTTTACTCTAAGTAAAATGGTTCTACCTCTCGATCCGGATTGTTTGGGTGCTGGTTTGGATGTATCTACAATGGGGTTCTAGTTTGGATGTATGCACAACGCAAGAAGCTTGAATATATTGAAATTTAAAAAAGCCTCAAAAACATTAATAGCCTCCAGGGACTTTTCTCTATGTTTAGCGGGTTTCTGGGGCCTGCTTAAATAGAGGTACTAGGGTCTAGGGCTGCAGAAAAGCTGCACAAAAAGATTAGAGCGCAACCCTAGCCGCCACAAGAAAAAAAGTCAAAAGACTACAGTACCCCTTCTACCGGTCAGTACTTTTTAACCGACAACGTTTACCAGCTGCTTTAAACGTGTGCAATAGGTATACTTTCCCTAATGATTTTACTTTGAACCCATTTCACTAGAAGGAAAAGCTAACCTGCCATATAAATGCACATGGATCAAATAAAAACGGCCCAGGATCCAATCTAAGGTAAACCAAATTCACTAGACTCTTACCTAGGTTAAGCCCAATAAAACAGTCTCCTGAACTGGACTGGACTGAACAAGACTGGACTAGAAGATAAAAGAAAGCCTATAAAAAAAGTACTAACTAAACTGGATCGAAACTGGACCGGACCAGACCAGAATGGATTAAAAGGTAATATAAAGTCCATAAAAATGGGTTATCAACAATGCGAGACCAAGTCAAAAGTGAGAAACATGCAAGCGGCTCGTGTTGTAATATGGTATGATTCCTTTTTAATGATACCATATGCATCAATAAGAGTTTGATTTTTTGGTAGCTTCAACTTTATTAAAAAGAGAAACAAAATACGGAAGACCTAACATACAAAAGAAGCCCAACACACCAACGGGTGCGCTGACCAACCCATTAACCTAATTACTAAGTTGAACCTATACTAAAAAATGCATCAACGAGATAAGAAGCAAGAAAATACTAACTAAAAAACAGCAAAGAATAATGATTATAATGTGAAGAGATGCAACCATCCAAAGTTCTAAGCAAAGATATTCAGCAAGAGAATACATGCTATTTGCGTGCCTCCCTAAATTTTTTATTTTCACTAGAAAATTTCTTAGAAACAAATAACCATCAGGCAAGGCAACTCATGCCCTAACCAAACAAGAGACCAATCACAACATGAACCCCATGAGCCCTACATCTCAGAGAACAAAACAGAACTTCATGTACATTCCTAATTTATCAACTAGGAGAAAACCACTTACAGATTCTGTTCTTCTCTGATCTATGGCTTTCTCTAGTTCGAATATGTGTTGACTGAGAGCCTGTAAAATGTGTGTTTTGTACTGTTAGATAGTAGGACATAGAAAGTCAATTAAAAAAGTATGATTACTTAGTAGTTGAAAATACTGGGACATAGGAAATGGAAAGGACCTCGTATCGCTGCAAGGCCTTCCAACGCTTCAATGCCCGTGCCTTTGTTGGAAGGTTTCTTGGTCTCAGGCTAATTGGTCGCCGGTAATTCTTCCCACGATAGTAAATAACAGCATAACCTTTTAGAACTCTTACCATGTCCACAAGTATCCCACCACTTTCATATTCCAACAGCCTTGCTGTTTCTTCAACAAACGCAAGTTCTTTTTGTTTTGATATCAGCTTTACAAGTTCTCTATGTTTCCAATGCAAATGCATGTTCTCAATAACACCATCGAAAACACCACGAATACCTGGTAATGACCAATACATAAAATAAATCCTCATATTCAATAGCGAATAAGAAATTTAGACAACTAACCAAGCGGCAGGAACGGCTTCATTCTTAGCCCAACTCTACGGAACATAACCCTTTCCTCGTCAGTAATTGTTTCCTGGTCATCAGGAGGACCAACAGGAAGCCAGGATTCTCTTATCTTAGCTAACTCTTTCTCTGCTTTAAGCTTTTTGGCCTGGCCCTGTTCATGCATTCAAAATTAACAAAGTAAATTTATTTAGCAAGCGTAACCAAGCTCAACAAAGCGCGCTCCTTTAAACCCGCATGTCCAACTTCAGAGCTTGAAACAATTGTCATGATTCTTTTTGTTTGTTTTAATCTTTTGTTGGGGGAGTTTATGTTTACCAGGTATCCATCATTACATACAAAGTTTTAAGCATTTTTTTCTTAGTTAAGGATATGCAGATTGTCAAATTAAAAGAACCAGAAACGAATAACACCCTTTTCCAATGAGAAGATGAATAAAAGAAAGAGAAAACAAAAAAAGGCAGCAGGTTAAAAATGCCTATGTTGATGCTTAAAGACTCATACAACGCAAACCAATACTTGTCAGCGACGAGATAATTAATGCTAGGGGAAGAAGAACGAAAAGACTATATCATCTTCTCATGCTCTTCAGCAAGAAAGGTAGCATTAGACCACATAAAATGGGTACAAAGCGTTTATGCCGAGCTAAGCAATTCTAACACGACTCTTTTGAACAAGGCTCGCTAAAATACGTGTAGATCAGAATGACCATAAACTTCTCTACCATCCAAGAGTTGATTTCTTATCAGGACAGGGAGGAAGGGAGAGGGGGAGAGAGAGAGAGGGAGGGAAGGAGTGGGAGAGAGAGAGAGAGAGAGAGAGAGATACTTACGATGGTCAGTTTATGTTCAAGTCGCTTGACTACCCTGGCATTCTTAGTTTGTGATGCTTGTTCTATCATCTTCTCATGCTCTTCAGCGGATATTTCTCTACCCCACTGGGCCTGAGCCTCATAAAACTCAGCCAACGTACCTGCAAGCGCCTGTCCTTGCTCAGCCTTTGGAGGAGCTTCCACTGCTCCCCTCAGTTTCTCTTCAACATCTTGTATCTGTTTTGCCATTTCCTCTCTTTCTGCTAAAGCAGCAGCCACGCTTGTTGGAACGAAGTCCTTTCCACGGTAAATGACAATGTAATATTTGTTTCTGAGCAGCAAGACACCTCCTGTTAGCATCTGCAGTATGATGAAGGTCAGATGTGTTTATAAGAACATCTTCAGTACTTATCCATGTTTGGAAACGAAACAAATTAGATCAATTCGATAAGAAAGTTCTCCCAATTGTACTCTGTTACTTGTGCCAGTGTTTTAGTGATGAGGGACTAGTTCAAAGAGATAAAGAAGGATAGTAATTGTTTTTAATATACATAGCGTGCTTAAGAGCATTTCTGAAAGAAAGTGATTAAAGCATGAGGGGACAACCATGTTCCAGCATTATGAACATGGTTTTGGATGCTTTTAGGTATACCGTGATAGACAGTTAGCATTTCAAATTCTTCTGTGGGACAACATTACAGGATCCACAAAATTCTGGTGTTACTTCCTCATTTCTGATAAACGATACAACCATCACACCATCTGACTTCTACTACTACATAATGGTAACACTGCCATCACTACTGACACCAACTTGCTCCACCAGTACAGGTCATTGCCAACCATTGTACTCATAAGTTGAAAGATGTGTCATTTCCTGAATCTCTTCTGCTCTCACACCTCGCCAATGCCATCATTATCCTCTTTAAAACCATCACGACACATAGCCCCCGTTGCTTCACCGTCATTGCACCACCACTACTACCACCACGATATGAATGACACAAATGTCGAGCCACTGTCCGACTTTTACCACCAGATTATTGTAGCACCACCATTACCACCAACATATATCATTTCCAACCTTTGTATTCATAACGAGCGGTCTTTTTGCAGCCAAGTATAGCCTTTACATTTGCACCAAAAGAAAAATTTACAGAACGTTATATACTCATTTCAAAGGTAAAGTCTAGAATACCAGATTTGTTTAATCCATTCAAAATCCACTCTATCTAATCCTCATGGCATTTGCAAAGTGTGATTTAATGAGGACACTGCCTGACCGGAGCAGTTTTAAAAAAAAAGAACGCAAAGTCTTCGTCCAAATAAAGATTGTAGACGACACAATTGTTAGATTTTTTACGTAGCTGTGGCCAGAAGATATACTTATCTTTAATAACATAAACAGATAGCCTTAAAAAATTCAGTCTCAGTAACTATCTATAAGGATTGTTTAGGTAGTTATCTTACCCGCTTTCCTAACGTTTTTCATGTGAAAACCATGAAGTTAGAATCTATGTCATATAAATTGATCCCTCCACATACAAACTTACTCTCCAAAAGAAAGGTACAATCTAAGGGAAAGGTGACACGACGTTCATTTAGGAAACAAGTTGAGTCTTCATGTAGAATACAAGTACATGGAAAAAGGGCTGTAAACCAGTCCATAAGTTGAGATCAGTGGAATGTGAACTGCCATCCCATTTATTTTGATGGTTGCCTCCTTGACATTTTGGGACAAATAAGGAAAAGAGGTTTTCCCGAACAACAAGGAGACAATATTTTCTTTCTTAAACTGCCTACCTGACGTATAAATCCTTTCACCCTGACATAAAGTATGTATACAACATGTCTCACTATGGTTCCTCACGGCGTTTTAGTTGCTAAGTGGGAGAGACCCTTATCTCTTCCGTTATATGGGGCATAGCTGTAAGAATTGACAGTTATGGCTACGAGCATCAATTCCAACCAATGTTGTGTCAATACTAACCATCAACGGTAACTTAATCTTGAAGGAGGCCAACTCCAACCAAAGAGCACGCTTATCCTAAACAACATATGCGTTCTTTGTGAGAACCCCCCCCCCCCCCCTCTCACCCCGGGGGCCGCCCACCCCAACCCGCCACCACACACACACACAGTTTCAAGTTCTATGAAGTTCTGGCCTTGCCAAGCAGATTACAGCACTTGGGCGTGTACACGCTTAGGAAAAGGGTCTATAACTGTTTTCTTTTTTGGAGCTCATTGCTACACACCACTATAGAGCATCCAATTTGACATAAGGGTCTTTGATGCATCACACTCCAAGGTTCCAAGAAAAGGATGATCAAACCAACAAAGTTTCCATCTTTCTCATTGACTTGGTTTTTTCAATTGCTTGTTCATTGCCAATGAGCTCAAAGAGGATTTAATACCCTAAAAGGCTAAAAGCTCAAGCAGCACAGATAGCTTCATGTTGTTAAAACTCAAGACCATATGAGAAACTTTTATGTTCTTGCCACATGTAATAACTCATATCTTTTAGACAAAAAAACATTAGAGAGATTGTATATAATAGTCTCTCATCAATGATTCGGCATTTGAAGTCCTAACACCAGCTGGTGCATCTACACCTTCAAAAAAATACTATCCCTCTTTCCTAATGTATTAAGAAGAAAAACAGAGATAGATATTTTTAAGTCAAGGAGGCGAGGTTAAAAACAATAAGATCTAGCTTTTAATATGAAGGTACAGTCTTCCCACATATTCAGTAAACAGATTATAATTCCACCATAGCACGTGCACGTGTAAGCATTTCTCAACTACAGCTATGTTACATGGACTCGGTACAAGTGTCCGTGTCTGTTACGTGTCCAAGACTCAGATTCGTCTAGTTTATAAATCACATGAGACAGGAACACGGCAAAATACTGATATCTATTATTTTTTGATAGCTATTTCTAAGGTAAAATTGATGTTTTATTTGATGCACGTGATTTTAATTGAGAACTCGTCTCACCTCAAAGCCAAGGAGATTAAAAGAAACACTATAAACTAGTGTTTTACGGCCTTCAAGGTGTGTCGGATATCGCGTACCCATGTCCAAGTATCGAGTGTCCGACCAGGGTACTTCATGCATTTTAAAGAGTCCATGCAACATAGATCGCTAGCCTAGCTGGCTTTCGACCATTAAGCTCCAAGAGAAGGTATATTTGTTGAAACAATAGAAATTCTTCATATAACATGTACTGTAACATCTGAGGTGCTAAAATATTTAACCAGTCGTCTTACTTAATGATGCCTTGAACTAAGTTAAGAAAAAAGAGATATATAAATATCTAGCACACCTTTAACTCCTCGGCCATTAATTCGTTGTTAGTATTCTGAATTCCACGTTTCACAGCAATTTTTACAACTAGGCTTTTCTCCCAAAGTTTGACTATAGCAGCCGCCAAGCCCTGATGATTCCTGTTCCTCCCTTCATAAAAGAGTTCAGCTTTCAATCTTAATGTCAATGATAAGCGTCAAACCCACAAAGTTACTCAAAAAAGAGAACAGTACCAAGAGCAAAATGACAAGGAAGTGATTTCGCAAGCTTTCGTAGATTAGTCATCTCTGCATTAGTTAAACGAGGCCGCATTCCAGTAGGAAGAAGCCTGAAAGGTGTTTTGTAGCCCGGTATTGTCTGACAAAGTAAGTCAGCATCAACAGGAATTACTCCTGTGCCCCACCAATCCTCAAAACGCGGGCCTAAACCATCTAGCAGGCTATTAAACTCTGCTTCCTCCTCTGTCATGCTCTTAACATGGCCTGAAATGATCGGTTTGCTCTTTTCAACAATTGAGCTAGCACCATCATCATTCCTTACAATTGCATCGGTAGAGGATACATCCGGGACAAAAAGTGCTTCACTGTCCGTAGATTGAGGTCTCGAAGAAGGCCCTGCATAATTACTTCCCCGGAACACCATCATAACACTTCCAGACCTCCATATAACTAATCCTCCTGTTCGACGCTGACCATTACAAGAGATAGTTAAAAGCAGTTTAGAGTTATTTGATAAACCATGAGGCAAGAAACTGCAATAGTGAGTGATATAAAATTATGACACCCCACTAAAAAAATGTATGTACAACGTCATAGCCAATTATGAAAAAGTAAAATTACTAGTTGGCACTAGCAAAGCAGGTCGCTCCAATGACAAAACTAAGCATAAATAATTTAGAAGCAAATTCCTAGTATGTTACAAAGGGTGACGCAAGACAGCCCATGTTCCTACTTGTAAACAGATAAGTAGAGAAAGAGAGAGCAGAGTAAAAAGAGACTGATATAGACAGTCAAAACTACCTTCATAATAAACTAACGTAGTCACACGCCCTCTCCCTCAAGATGAAGCATAAATGTCAAACACGTTCAGCTTGTTACAAATATAACTAGTTTGCAACTCCCAAGGTAACACATAACTATAAGGAACTTAAGTACTTCACATAACTTTAAGAAATAAGTTCCCTCTGCACCTTTTTAAATGAAAATGTACCTCAATATATTTCCTTTTTTCGTGATAGACCGATTAGAAGCATTGCAATAGTTTATTGGTTATCACACCACAACTGCATAGGAGAAGGATCTCCAAAAATCCAGCTCATATAGTAATTGTGGTATGCACATAAGTTCACAAGTAGCATGCACCACAGCTCGATACTTTGACTCAACATTTCATCGAGAAACAACATTCTGCCTTTTATTTTACCAAGAAACGAGATTGCATCCATGAAATGCATAGTTTTTCTATAGTATAGAGTAGATATAGAGAGAGATCTTGCCCCATCCGTATCCAAACCTTCTTAACGAGTATGCCCCTAACTACAGTATAACAGACTATGACCAAGAGCACCCCTAGGCCAGCACAAGACACGCACGACTGCATCCCCGTGAAAGATAAAGATGTTTGATAAGGCACTCACAATACTAAAAGGAAAAGCAGTGTCAGGACAACCAACTTTTTATGCATACATGCCTTCTATCGTCCTCCTGTATCTAAACTAGAAAGCAAAGCTCTATAAATTCAGATGTACCCTTTCAACGTCCCCAATTATCTCTCTCCTTACAACCCTTGCTTATATTGAGGAGATTCTCAGTACTTCAGATTGACTTTCCTTATGAAACCTTATTCTTTTTGATAGATAAGAGTATATTCAAAAAGACGCCAGAGGGGGCGAACCCACGTACATAAATAATGTACCAAATCAGCCACCTATACAAACTGTAAAGCTATCCAAAACATCAAGAAGGGCCTCACTGGAAGTAACACTTTCCGTGGCCCAGCACGCCAAATTAGAGAAAAGAAGAGCGCCTATATTCTCAATAGAACTCACCAACCCTACAAAAGTTCTGCTGTTCCTTTCATTCCATAAACACCAAAAAAATGCATGGAGGAATCAACATGAAAAGCTCAGTTTATGAAACCTATAAAATAACTTCTATATCAGCAAATTAGAAGAGCATGTAGTCTCTTTCAACCAAAGGGCAGTTCGAAGTTGGATTGCATTGTTCTATAGGAATGTATTATTCACAAAAACCGCCAAATCTTCTCTTTCCTGCTCTTTCTTTTATAAAGAGGCCAACACCTGATTGTTGGCATCCCCCAGCGATCGCCCAAAAGGCAGAAAATCAAGCTGCACACCTCCCTTGCCACAGGACGATGAAGCAAAAGGTGGTCTACTGACCTCTCATCCTGTTTAGAAATGTAACGCTAGTTGACATATATTTTCCTCGTTTGTCTTCAGTCAAAACCATAGTACTGGCCCACTCCCAAGTGAAAAAGCACACCTTTACCGGATGCCTTCCAAACTGCTTTCCAAGGGAATAAATAACAACGACAAGTCTACAAAGATGAATAGCACTTGAAAGAAAAGCAGCCCCTAGAACCGTTCCTCCATAACACCCTCCCCGCCTTGCCACGACATACCTCTGCAGAATACGACGTGTCCATTGATACCCCATGCCAACACAACTCTAATTCCGTGAAAATTCCTCCTAAAAACAAACAGGACCAGTAGAGGAGAGACAAAATCTTTCGGCCAGCATAACATCCTTAATGCTCGCTGTACTAAAGCGCGACGGGAAGAAATGACATAATTTAACATCCTAACCCCAATCATCAAGCCAAGAATTCGTCCAATGCCCGTGCCCAACAATGAACTGTACGTGATCACCAAAAAACATCAGCCTTTGCTGAAGGCAGAAGTTATCCCCAGAAAAAGTTTTTCTCGGGTGGCGCAGAGCATTGAACTGTATTTAGACAAACATAATTTGAGGGCAAAAGGTAGCATCATCCTCCCGTTTGGTCCAATTAAATTGTTATGTGCATACGGGATAGCGAGCCATGTGATCATCTTCTGTTGCATTACCTGCGGCTGGATAGACATCGGCCCTTCAGTTCACCTTCCTCAACCCTCTTCTTTTTTTATGGCCCCGGGGGGATGGGCATAAGATTCTCTCAAATTTCAACTCTCCAATGACTTCTGAAAAACCAGAGTCGGAACACAATTCAATGTAGTAGATCCCCTTTGACCCCTTGCCATTCATGTAACGATGTATGAGGAATTGGAGCTGGAGAGGATCATTACCCGCTCAGAGGAGTTGCAGAGAAGTTTGGGTAATGACTCCACCTTTTGGTGGAATATCTGGTTGAAACAAAGCCCAGAAGGTTCAGCGATGACCCAAAGTTCTCATATGGCATCGTTAGAAAGGATCGATCTTGGGAATTTCTAGGGGTAATTCTCTGCTGATTTTCTACAGAAGTCTTGCTATTTTTATTTGGAAAAAATTGTGAAACCTGGCTGCTGCTTTTCTGCTCTATAAGTTTTGCACATGTTGAAATCTTCCACAATTTCAGCTGGCTGAATTGATGCACACAAATTCCAATCATTCCAATCATTCCATGCCTTTAGTGTCTTTATGTCTGCTTTAATTCTCCTATATAAGTTATGTACTTCATTTTAGAGGATTGAAGACGTAAGAAAATTTCAGTTGTTATGTGTGACTCATCATTCTCTTGGGTGTAATACCTAAGAATGTGTGATGCCTAGGTTATATAACCTTAAATGTGATTTAGTTCCCCAATATAAGTCATCTACTGGCTTTGTTTTAGGGAATTGAAGATAAAATGAAATCTTCAGTTCTTATTTGAAGTGTGACTTATCATTCTTTTGGTTGTGATACCTAAGAACCCTAGGTGCAATGTCTAGGTTATCTACAATCATTTTGATGCCTAAGAACCCTAGGAGTGATGCTTCAGTTATCTACCCTTAGGTGTGATGCCTAAGAACCCAGGAATGATGCCTAGGTTGTTTCCTTATTCATTCCCCAATTATACCATAACAGCCCCTATAAACCTCTCGTCTCCTTTCCCTTCCCGCCGTGTCCTGCATTAGGTAATGCAGTTCTTACTGCAGCCTATCTATTGATGTCTTCCTTTTGGTCTTTTTTATTCCAATACCCCTGTGTTTTTGTTTCTTAATTAATTTAGAGAGGTAACATATACGACAAGAAGGAAGTATCGTTCTCATTAAAGAGGACAACATAGTAACAAAAAAATTGTCTAAAGAGGAAGATATATCCCTTGAGTTGGACGATTCACTCAAATACTTGCTCCAACTTTCAGTAAATACAGCAAATCTAGCTTAACCCAAGAACAATAAGCCGAATGCCAACCAAAAACACGACACTCTACTAACACCAAAATAGTCATGAATAACATGAATCAGTGCTTCATTAACATAAATTAAATTAAATAGAGGACAGATGATCTACAGGTGTACAAGTACAATCATGCAATGCCAGTCCCGAACAGAAAGTGGGGGGTTGTGTGCATAATACCAAGCAAATAAACGAAGCAGTAGCATTTTTAGGTTGTAAATATACAGGTACAGACGCAGCACAATCAGAGGTTAAAATCAACACATCCTTCACTAATAGACTTCAGGCCATACTACACTATCAAAACTCCACCAACCTCAACAATCTCGTGTGCTGTCTTCATATCATGCGCGAGCGTCTCATGAAACTTAAGCCTAACCAATTCCGACGTCCTCCACTGGTCGTGAATCTTTTCAAGAACCGCTTGGGTCACCCCCGCCTTGGGTACACTAACCCTCTCCCTGATCGCCATCCCCAGCCTCCTCAGCCTCCTCAACTCGTCGTCCTTGATCGTCAACTCCGCCAGTGTTGGGGCCTTCACCGTCCTCCTCCTCTCCACCCTCCCACCCTCCCCCACACCTTCCCCCTCCTCCCCCTTCTTCTCCCATGGCAAAACAGTATCATCATCATCCTCTATCAACATTGTATTGGGTCGAACCCAATCTCTGCTCAACAAATCCCCCAATTTTTCCTCTCCTGTGGGCCCCATTACATCACACTCCCCGTCATCCTCGTTATCAGAGCCTAACCCTAGGTTTCTTAATCTGAGCACAATTCTCTCGATAGCGGTGGTTCGGACTTTTTGACCGTCAGGCTGGGTTTCGGGCAGGTTGTTGGGTTTTTCAGCAAGCGGGTTTGGGTTGGGTTTGATTGGGGATTTTGTGGATGTGGAGTTGGGCCATTTGTTGAGCCAGGGGGTGGAGGAGGGCTTGCTGGAGTGGTGAGTGGTGGAGTTGGGGCTCCTGGGGGCGGGGGTGGGGGTGGTGCGGAGAGAAGAGAAGGGTTTAAGGACAAAAGGTGAAGAGGGTTTTGGGGAAGGGGAGAAGAAGATGGCGATGGAGTGGAGGGGAGGTGGGGTGGAGTGGTGGGTTCGTGGGATTGTGCTGCGAAACGGGATTTCTGACAATTTCATTGCTGTTTGAACCTTGCTCTGAAATGCAGCCTCTTCTTCACGGTTGTTCTGCTGGTTTCAGTGCATGCCGTGGTTGGGATTGTGAAAGATGGTGATAAGATTCTGCAAATACGCACATGGCGGCTCAAATCTACATACATACGTGTATATATATATATACAGAGGTACAATCCCGTGCCATGCACGGGCCATCCAACATAAATTTATCTCTACACTGCACCGTGTCAATCCCACAAAAATTGTGTAGCATAGAAGTAGTTATGATATATATATATATATATATATATATATATATATATATATATATATATCATGTTAACTAAAGAAGTAATTTTGATGCACTAAACTAACTGAGCGGCACGTGGCGTTAAAGTTTAGTAAGTAATTACCATTTCAAAAAAAAAAAATGGGAGAGCTTTGGAAAGAACAAAATCTTTGTTAGATAAGCCATGTTTTTTTATTACTCCTTAAATTCTTGCAAACTTCTATTTTCTATGCTTGTTTTATTCTTATTTTGGCGCACCCATTGCTTATGCCATGACTTATGCTACAAAATTATTATATACTGTATAAGAAGTGACAACATGAAAACTCCTTTTTCAAGAGAAATTGAGTTTGGATATTGCGCATTAATTGCAACCGTGCAATTTTAATAGCTCGTTTTTTATTTTTATTAGCAATTTTTAGTTTTTAGGAGCTGATTGATCAATTTTATGTCGTTAGCACACCTAATAACCTAATTTTATAAATTTAAGTTTTTACCACACATAAGAATCAAATTTTAGTCCAGTTTAAGTCAAGTTTGACTCTCGAATAATCATAATGCAAACATCCTCTATTTTTATCGCTAAAACTCTAAAGTATTGTTAAAAGGCAAATTTTGTCAAATTTCTAGTGACAAGTGACTAAAGAGCCCCTTATGTGACAGATATTTCTTAACTGTATTACTTGAAAAGAAGTAGTACAATTTGAAACCCTACAACAGAACATGGGTGTTGTGGAAGATAACATGTGATGAAATTATTACATAATTATCGCCAAAGAATAAAAGTCATCATGACCGGTGTTAACTGAAAATGTTTTTTCTCTAATTTTATAAACTGGAGAAAAAAATGCTTTTGGCTCAGTTGTTATTTTCTTCAGTTTTGAAAACCAGTTTTTAAAACAGGGTTACTTATTAAAACTCTCATTTAGGAGTTTTGAGTTTTGATTTTTATTTTGAGACAACCACCACCCTCGCACCACCGTCGGCCACTGTCGGCCATCGCACGCGGGCCACAACCGGCCACCTCTGTCGGTCATCGCCACGCCCCACCACCGCCACTGCAAATCACTACCAAAGAAAAAACTCAAAATAAAAACTGGATAGTCAAACATCTAAAAGAAAAAATTCAAAATAAAAAGTAGGTAATCAAACACCCATTTATTTTTGAAAAAAATAAATAAATTAGTTTTGGTTTTTATTTGTTTGAAAATAAAAAATCAAAATTGGAAGTGATTTCAAATGCTACCTTAGTCTTTGATTTTTACATCGTGACATCATCTTAACTGTTTATTATCTTTGTTTCATAACATATAAATCAATATTTAAATTACAAAAAACCCTTAAATCCAAATCCCTAATCATTTGATTCTCTTGTTGTTGTATAATGTGCTAGCGCCCCGTCGCAAGTTTCTCTCTTTCAAGTAAATCTACTCATTCACTTGACCTTGTAGACAAAGAAAAATTTCGGCCTTCATTTCACCTTATAGACAAAGAAGATAAAATTGATGAGGAATCTTAAGCAGACTTGGAACCTATGATTTCCTTTTGAAGAAAGCATTGTTGCCTTAACCCTCATTGATGATGAGGATGACCTTATCGTGCTCACTTAGAATCAACTACTTCTCATTAGATTTGGAACTTTTTTTAGTGTTAAAATTTTGTTAAATTGAAATGTTCTCAATTTTTTACGTGATTTTATTTATTAATATCTATTTATTTTTATTTTGCGCCTCACTTCGAGAGGCGCGCACCTGCACTTTACGCCTAGGCTCTAAGGACCCTTTGTGTCTTAGGTGCGCCTTTTTCTTTAATAACTATGGTCATGAAAAAGAAGTCATAGTGACCTAAAATGACACTAAAGACTAATAACACCTTAATCCTACATTTAGCTCAATAGAGATCTAAAATTGTTGTCAATTGCATTCTTATGTTCTCATTTCGTATAACCAAAATGGAAAAGATTGGAAGAAATCAATTTTGTTGTGTAAATTATATCCCGGTTCCTTTCATTTCCCGAATACAATGGGCTAGGCTTTAGGAAAAGACGCAATTTGCCAAGCATGCATTATTGTCCATAAAGGTAAACATGGTCGGGCAACAGACTACCTTCTTAACCATCTATTTTCACAGCGAGACTTATTGCAACGACACTCCTTGCATCTCAAATAAAGTCTTAAATGGTCATGTTAGTGTCTCCTTCTGCATCCAAACAACATAAGTCAATTGCCTCAGCCTCCAAAAACTAAACACCAGACATTGCCCCTTCTTACATCATGCCCTTACTTTTTTCCTGCTCTCTATTCTGTAAGATTCATTTTCCAACCCAGCCTTATATGATTAGGCATGGAAAAAGTACCTAGCCTAAACATATGCACACGAAATAAAGTTATACTATAGCTCTGTGGTTGGTGAAGTATGAACGTACATATTTATGACTTATATATCATTGACTGTTCATTAGTAATAAGTAACTTTTACTTCTAATTATAGTTGCGATTTGATTGGCAAAAGAAGGAGCCTATTTTGGTTATTTCAGGAAAAGAAAGAATACACACGCAAGGGACATTGCAGTAGTAATGATCGTTGCTTAGTTTATCACATGATATTCCGGTTCTTTCATGTTCCCTTTATGCCATGTTGCCTAGAATCAATAATCTAACTTGATTTCTATTCCTTACTTTGTTTCGCTTCTTTTATTTGAGGAAATTGATTTTTCAAAAGATGGTAGAAAACATTAGGACATATATTGGTTCTAAAGGCATTTTTTTTTTCTCTTTGGCTTTTTTAACCCTTTTTTCTTTCTATCTAAGGATCATAAATAACAAAATCTCGCGGGACGTTTAAGACTTTTATTTTAGTATTACAACGAACGACTCTTAAATCTTGAACTTCCATTTTAAATATGCTCTTGGTCTAAACCATGGACCTATGCAAAATGTAATAGCAACATGAAATAAAATGTAATAATATGTGAGATTGTGACCTTGAGATTCCAAATCGATATAAACCAATTTTTTTTGTCAAATTACTCACATTTGAAAATTTAATGGTCACTAAAGCTAAAAGCTTTACCGCGTTATAATATTTTAACTACCATACTGTAAAAAAAGTCAGGAGAACTGTGCAAACAGCTTCACTACATCTTTAATATTTACGTTGTTCTAGCCATTACATTTTTTTCAAAGGTTTAACTTAGTATAATTGAACTCAAGGATTCATCCGATGAGGGCCAAGATGCTGAGTTCTATACCTCCCTCTACCATTGATGTAATAAAGAATAGACAAAAGAAATCTATGAGTCTTGCATTCTACAAATTTTTGAGATAAATTTCTTATTAAACAAGATCTTTTATGTTTAGCATTGAAAAGAGTACAATGCTGATGTGACACAAAAAAAATATTATCTAATGAGAAAAGTTGTTGTCTAGAGCCAAAAAAAAAAATTAAGGTCATTTTGTAAGGCAAATAATTTTATTGGAATTGTTCTTTTACCTTTACTAATCATTGACGATATATTTTTACACCATTAAAAAAAACTAATTTGTTCTTTCAACTGAAACATCCAACATGCAGTTCTACTTTTAAAATGCAGTTATACTTTAAACCAAAAAGAAAAAAGAAAATAACATCTGAAAAGAATGAACATTTTTTTACGTTGTACAGTAATTAACATTTTTTTCACAACCCTCTGCACAACTCATCCCCCTTCCCCTGCTCCAACCCCCTCCACCCCCCCCCCCAACACGCACCCACGACCAATACACAGCCGACACATATTTAGCACCCCTCTCGAGAACCCCTCCCTCTCCCCTGCCCACCTCCCACCCTCACTACCTCACCCCCACAGCCATCCCTCCCTCCCACCATATACCATATATACAGACACACGAAGCCAATGCACATGCACAACCAAAGAGAGCAGTCTCACTCACCATACACCATAAAGAACACACGCACAAGCACACACACGGTTGGTCCACCTACCCCCACAGGCAATGTACATCCCTCAAAATCCAATGCCCTCCAATCCGACGGCGACCGGTAGTCAGGATCTCGAGATATGGTAGTCAGCACCTAACTCTTCACACTCCTTCCTTACAACCCCCACCCCTACCACCCCTACCCAAACCCCCACATCTTTTAGAATCCGGCATCCTCCAAAAGTTGGCGAGTGGCAACAACCTGCTTACACCCCTCCTCACAACCCAAGCCCTTACCACACATACCCCCACATCTAATCAAAGTCTATCACAGTTGTACATCTTCTCCTCCCCTAAAACCTTGGTTGATGCCATATCTGAGAAGAAATGAGAAGAAATGGGTTGAAGCATATTGTCAAGTGTCAACATTAGTTCATGAGCAACAATTTTTTAATCATAAGTCAAGTAAAGTTGTAATACCCCAATATTTTTAAGGGTTTGATTTAAAATTTTTAGCTACAATTTTGTTTTAGCGTCGATATTTTTTTTTATTTAAAAACTTTTAGCAGCGGTTTATTTCTTAATATAAATACACAATTTTTAGCAATGATATTTATGCTTAACGTTGACGTGTATTCTAGCAATGAATTAATTTTCTTAGCATCGATATATAATTAGTGACGGGTTTAAATTTTAGTATTGAAATATTTTCTTTTAGTGACAATTTAAAATTTCAGTAGCTGTGTAATTATGAGCGACATTTTAGCTAAGCGCCCCAAATTTTATATTCGGTGCATTAACGCCAGATAAACAGATTTCATATAAAATCCTAAAATTTTTAGAAGACTCCAAAGGGTAAATCAGAGCATATGTTAATAATTCTTAAGATACATCAATATCTAACATTGGGGCCCAAAGTTTTTATACAATCCAAATATTTCTCCAACATGGAGTTTCAAAACAAAACCTAAGTAATACTAACGTGTCTTAGATGTTACACTTAAATGTCAATACTAACTTTGAAATAAGGCAGCTAACCCTTGGTCACACAGCTAGCCCTTCAAATAAAAAATCCCACCTACTAATCACCTGAAAGCAAAAACAATAAGGGAATGAGCCAAATGTCCAGTAAGGTCGCTCAAAGTACCAATCAGTCGAAAACAAAAACATCTGAGAAATGAAATTTTGAAAGCACGAAAATTTTCCAACAGAACGGATAATCAAACCAGATTTCGACTGTCAAACATATCTGAATACAAAGACAGACACAAAAGTTTCAACAGAACGGACATCAAACAAAATTTCAAATGTCAAATTATATCTGAAAGACAATATTTCAAAGGCACACCAGTTTTGACTGAACAGAGGTCAAACCAAATATCAAATGTCAAAATATATCTGAGTACGGAGACAGACACTATCAGACCAAATATTAAATGTCAAAATATATCTGAATACGGAGATAGATACTAGAGAGCCATTCAAAAAGTGATCACATACATCATTCCTGACATATGAGATCAGTTCAGAAAGTAAGATCGCGACCTCTAGCTCAACTCTCCTGAGCTAGCCCACGTTTCAATCCATGTGGGTAAGTCAAAAATAAGTCACATACACTGTGACATGGCTCATAAAGTTACCAAAATAAAAATCTCAACATAACCGGTTATCAAATATCAATCTTGTCAAACAATATACAAAGTTTACGAAATAATGATAACCATTAATCACTGAAAACAAACGATATCAATATGGAAAATTCTGAGGTCAAACAAATCGACGGAACTTGATTTTCCGTGACTCCCGTCGCCCGCGCTCCAACTCTGCGACCTTCGTCACTCGCGTCCGCGCGCCATCTCCACGACCTTCGTCACTCGCGTCCGCGCGCCAGCTCAGCGACTCTCGTCGCCCGCACACCTTCGTCATAATGTTCGTCGCCGCTCCAATGCGCCATTCTCATGACATGTGCCCTGGCACCAAGTATTATCCCCGCGACTTTCGTCGCCTGCGCCCGTGTGCCATTGTCATGATACGTGCCCCCGACACCAAGTATTGTTCAGCGACATTCGTCGCTGCACCCTTGCGCCATTCTCATGATGCGTGCCCCCGGCACCAAGTATGGCCTCGCGACAGTCGTCGTCGCGCCCGTGCACCCCATTTCATGATGCGTGCCCCCGGCACCAAGTATTATCTCACGACCTTCGTCATCGCGCCTATGTGCCACTTTTATAACACGTGCCCCGACACCAAGTGTTGTCTCCTCGGCGCTCATCACTGCGCTCGTGCACCAGAAACGTAGACGTGCCCCCGACACCTTACTCACTATGTCGCGCCCATGCGCCTCGCCACTAACACAGTCGTGCCCCTTGGCTCTCTGTCACACTACCATGCTCCCTGCATCGGTCCATCCTTTCACCACACCATGCGCACCTTACCTTGGTCGTGCAACATGCTTCGACCCACTCTTCAAAGTGTGCAGCATCACCAAGGGCTTCAGCCCTCACTGCAGGATAGGCTTGATGCCATTGCCGGCTCAATCAAACTACGGGATAGGCTTGATGCCATCGCCGGCTCAATCAAACTACGGGATGGGCTTGATGCCATCACCGGCTCAATCAAACTATAGGATGGGCTTGACGCCATCGCCGGCTCAATCATACTGCAGAATGGGTTGGATGCCATCGCCGGCTCAATCAAACTACAGGATGGGCTTGATGCCATCGCCGACTCAATCAAACTGTGGGATGGGCTTGATGTTATCGCCGGGATGGGCTTGATGCCATCACCGGCTTTATCAAACTACTGCATGGGCTTGAGGCCATCGCCGGCTGAATCAAACTACGGGATGGGCTTGATGCCATTGCCGACTCAATCAAACTACGGGATGGGCTTGATGCCATCGCCGGCTCAATCAAACTACGAAATGGGCTTGATGCCATTGCCGGCTCAATCAAACTACGGGATGGGCTTGAGGCCATCGCCAGCTCAATCAAACTAGGGGATGGGCTTGATGCCATCGACGGCTCAATCAAACTGCAGGATGGGCTTGCTGCCATTACCTGCTCAATCAAACTATGGGATGGGCTTGATGCCATCGCCAGCTCAATCAAACTGCAAAATGGGCTTGAGGCCATCGCCGACTCAATCAAACTGCGGGGTGAGCTGGATGCCATCGCCGGCTCAATTAAACTACGGGATCGCCGGCTCAAACAAACTATGGGATGGGCTGGATGCCATCGTCGGCTCAATCAAACTACGGGATCGCCGGCTCAAACAAACTACGGGATGGGCTGGATGCCATCGCCGGCTCAATCAAACTACGGGATCACCGGCTCAAACAAACTACAGGATGGGCTTGATGCCATCTCCGGCTCAATCAAACTGCGGGATCAAACTACGGGATGGGCTTGATGCCATCTCCGGCTCAATCAAACTGAGGATGGGCTTGATGCCATCGTCGGCTCAATCAAACTGCGGCATGGGCTTAAAGCCATCGCCGGCACAATCACCGGGGGCTCCGGCCCTCGCAGCAGGATGGGCTCACAACGCTGAAGTCATCGTCGGCACAACCTTAAAGCCATAAATATCGCACTCGCAGGGGGCTTTGACACGAAGACTTCCCCGCAACGGACTCTAAGCACTGAGCGACGACCATGCCCACTCATGTTGCTGTTGACCGTCGACACCACCAGGGCAACGACCCCCGGGTCACTCTGGGACGGGAGCAGGTCCTCGGAGGGCATCGCACCTAGTCTGCCTGGCAGTTGGCTACAGGGATAACTCTCACCGCTATCAGGTTCTCTGCACGTCTTTTAATGTACCTCGTGGGATTCAGTAAGGGCTTGGACTGGTGGCTGGGGCAACGGACTACTCTGACCATGCTACCGCGGCATGATCAGTCTCTACAGATAGGCAGAGAGATGTTGCAAGAGCAGGGTAGCACAAACTTGGGGACCGGCAATCCAACAGAGAATCAATACTTTGGACCCCCTGGCGGTGTGTCGCTCCTAGAGGACGACACATGTCAACTTATGACACATTCACATTTTATCCTATAAATCGTGGACTTTGGAGCTTATTCAAGGATCTTTTCTCATTTTGGACTTTTTACTTTCTCTCTCTAAAAAGACATTCTCTCTGGAATTCTAGTGAGAGAAACATATTTAGACTTCTGTTACCAGACCCTCGACGTTGTACCCCTGACTCGGACTGTCAACCGTCGGTCCTGTTTGTCGTCGCCCTGCCTGTGCATATGGCTGTATACGAATCGAGTTCGAGCCGAACATGGGTGTGTTCGAACTCGATTTGTTTAAGTTTTAGCATGTTGGAGCTCGGCTCATGTTCGTCAAGAATCAAAATATTAACGTTTGAACTCAGCTCATGTTCGTGACGGTGAGACTCGAGCTCGGCTCACTTAACTCGTTTAAAAAAATGAGCCGAACTCGAGTTCGAAAGCTCGAGGTTGAGCCCTTGGCAGACTCAAATCATTCATGGAATCAAGCTATAATTAATAAAAAAAATGAGACATATAAGATATAAGGAGCGACACAGACTCAAAAACACTGAAAAATAAATCTGATACATCATCAATGAAGACATAGACAACGACTTGATGCATTGGAGGTTGAGCCCTTTGCTTTGCAGGTGATAGATTTGTTGATCAAAAACTTGGCTTTGCGACTTTGTAGCTTTAAAGGTTGAATCCGGTGACAAAGGTTGATTTAGCGACTGGGAGATGACGGCGGTGTGATATCCGTGATGTCCGTTTGTGAAAACTGAAGAGGTGAGAGCGAGAGGAAAGAGGGATGGGTCTATGTGCGATCTGTGTGTGTCTGTGTGTGTGACGAGGTAGGAGACGGAGAGTGCAGTTGTGTGAGTGCAGAGTGCGGTTGAGTTGTAATGTTTAGGTTGTTTAGCTTTTAGTTAGTTTTAGTTTATATAGTAAGGTTTTTGTTGGGCCCTTTATAGATTGGACTCTATCTAAGGGTTGGGTTTTATGTTAATAAGTGGGCTTGGGATTTTGGGTTGACTTCAAGGCCTGGCCTTCAACTATAAAATTTAATTTTTGAACTTTTATATAAATATTAATTATGTAAATATATTATAATTAATTTAATATTTAGACGAGCTATTCGTGAACGTGTTCGTGAATATTTTAGTGTGTTCATGTTCGGCTCGTTTAATAAACGAGCCCTAAAAACTTGTTCATGTTCGGTTCGTATAATATACGAACGAACGCGAACGAGTTTTGTGGAGAACGAACCACGAGCCATTCGCGAACGGCTCAGTTCATTTATAGCCCTACGTGCGCGGCTCTGCCCGCCATCATGACCTGTCTGAGGAGCCTTGCTCTCAGCCCTTATGCCATCCTTGCTGTCTCTCACTTTGTCTACCTAGAAGCTGACTCAGACTACATCTTTTGTGGCACCTCCACGTAGCAACAAACCCCTTTTTTCGATCAATACCCTAAAAGCTTGATCACTACAACACAGGATGACATACGGATTAGAAGATCGAGTACAAACTACTTGTGTGTATGTGTGTGTGTGTGTGTGTAAGAGAGAGAGAGAGAGAGTTGTTGTGTAAATGCATGTGTGTGACTGTTTACAGTCGCACGCGCGTGTGTTTCTTTTCAATTGTGTGTGTGTGTGTGTGTTCACAGTCGTGAAAACGGCTGTGTAATTGTGTTTATATGTGTGTGTGGGTGTTAAAAATGTGTATCTGTAAGTATATAGATGTATATATATTTGAGTTCACAGGTATGTTTAATGATTGTGTTTGAGTGTAGTACTGAAGAAGTGTGTATGAGCGCGCGTGTGTGTTATGTGCATGTGTAGGTGTCTTTTTCAGTGTGCATAAATATGTGTTTTAATGTTTGTTTTCAGAGAGTGAGTGTGTTCTAAGGGGGTGTGATTTTTAGTAGGTATGTATGGAGTGTGTGTGCATGTGTTGGTGTGTGTAATAGGTGAAGCATATGGCTTTGCGCGCGCGTGTGCGCGTGTGCGCGTGTGTTACTCAAGAGTGAAAGTATGTTGCTAGAAATGGGAGAAGAAATGCACAAGGAAGAGGGAAAAGTGTTGATAAAGGCTTCTCAGTTTCTAGCAATCCAATGTCTTATTTTTAAAGATCATATTTTGATCAAGTGCAAAAGAGTACACCCGATTATCTTCGAGATCTACACTGTGGAAGATTTTTTCTCGTCCATGAGAGGCATTAAATGATTATATTTGTGAAAGAGGCTCTCGATTTATTAAAAAAATAGCAAAACAGACTATTTTTGTCTGAAAATTTATGACGACCCTGTACTATTGAGACACTTCAATGTCTAAAGTTTGGTGAGATTTCAGTGTCGTCTACTATTTCTAGTAGTTTGGTGGCCTTGTGCGCACTTAGGGGGTGGGTTGGAGGAAATCGAGACATTTTCTTATGCTATGAGATAATTGTATGCTACAGGAATTAATTTATCACCGGTTCATATTTTTAGATTTGGTAGAAGAGGACTAGGATCGGAATTAAAGGAATTTTGTGGATTTGGTTAGCAGAGTCTTTTAAGAAGTTCGACTGCTTCTGTTTTAAATTATTGATAAGAAAAGAAATGAGCTGCCATGAAACATTTGTGATTACCCTATTATGAACCATGTTTTTTCAAACTAGATGAAGTTTATTAAATGGTTGTCGTGCCGTACATCTAATGGGCAAAAATTAGATTTTGGGTCCCTGTCAACAGGACGGAACATTAACACGTAATACTGTTGCTAGTGGTCGCTCGTGCCTCCAAAATAATGATTATCCTGAGACGGGGTTCCAGGTTCAAGTCAGTATGACCAAATGTTGACCACAACCTACTGGGAAATAATTATTTGATTAAACAGTTACTTTATGTTAATTGTGCCTTATTTCTGTTTTCATCCGTCTGAACAGTTTCAATTAGATATTTAACTGTTTGTACAAATTATATCCACCGTATGTCTTTGGATTGACTAATCATTTGAGTTGAGAATCCATGGCATGTTTATAAAACTTGAAACCTATTTTGGGATATGGTAAGTGTGCTTGCTGGGCGCTAACTCACTCCTTATTTTTCAGGCAATTACCTAGGCAGACCCGACACTTATAAGGATCTTGAGGTTAAGGCAAGCGGAGATGGTCATTAGAGAATGGAGTCCTTGTACTACTTGGTTATTAGTCTTTTGTTTGAAATGCTGTGAGCAACTTATGTAACCACGAATCTCAATTTTATTTTCAGTTGGGTATTTTGATTGATAAGATGTTGTTAGTAACATTACGAGAATGTTAAGTACAGCTCTTAGTAACGTCATTAATGGTATAGATTTTAATAAATTCAAGCAAATGTATGCACAATTTAATAGTAAGGCCTGATAAAGCCCTTAGTGAGAACCAATGGGCCTGCAGCCGGTCACAGACCTACTTCACAGGCCCGATTGTGGGTTCGGGTCGTGATGATTTTGCTCCTAGATTAGGCAAACATTTTATCTTGAACTTTCAGGCCCAAAACAAAATTTGGTTACCTGATGCTAAAAGATTAGGTAATGTGAGGTTTCTAATAAAAACTCATCATCAGTAACGCAATTCTGGGACTAGAACGGTTCATCCCTAGATTACGGGAATAATTTTTCTGTAAAATTTTGGGCCTAAAACGTAACTCTAGGAAACGAACGCTATAAAATTAAGTTGTAGCTGCCATTTAGCCAGAAGAAGAAAATTAGTGCAATTCTTGGCCCTAATACACATCTAAGTATAATCTACGCAAGTGTGAGGGCCTGTTGTGAGCATGACCATAACATTGGGTTGGAATGGGCTTACTTGGCACTTGTGAAAACCTAGCCCAGTCGAATACCTTTTTCATAAGCTGATTAGGGTTATTGCTACCTCCCTTTTGTTATAGTGATATCATTTAGCAGTCGATGCTCTCTTAGTCTTTGTGTAAACAGAGGTTGTTCAATTTTACATTGATATCCTATGTCTGTTCGTTCCAGTATATATCATTAGTAGGAAGATGTTGGGTTGAAACCCTTTCTCATTTTGAATCAGAATAATCAGTTCTTTAGATATCATCAGCAAATATTCCTTTTGTTTGGCTACTGATTCCAAATTGATTCACTCGACTTTGGTAAAGGTTTCTGTTCAAACTAGGGTATACCGAATACAACCCCAAGAAAAATTAGTTAAGGAGTATACTAGTTCAATCTTGGGCGCAGATGAATATTGAATTTAATTGAGTTTTGATTCGGTCCATTCAGTTGAAGAATATAAATTAGAGATGTTAAAAGGGTCGGGCCGCCCACGAGCCAGCCTGACCCCGCCCTAAAACAGCAGAGCCTAGCCCGGCCATAAATGGTGAAAAGTGCGGCCCTGATCCATAGGGCCAGGGCCAGGCCATGAAATTTTCCAAAAAAGCCCGGCTCGGGTTTCTGGCCCTCTTCTTGGCCCTATTCTGGCCCAACCCTTTGGCCCTAAATCTGGTCCTAAACCATTTTGAGTCACTTATTTTTTTTTCTTTCCCCTTCTTTCTCATGCTTCATTCTCTCTCTACCTCATATTTTTCTCTTTTTATTTAACTTTTTGAACATGCACATTTCTTTTCAGCTTATGATGATGGTTCCTACTTCTTTATTAACTTTTACTTGCAATCCTCTTATGTACTAGTTTCATGAAATTATGAAGAGAAAATACATCTTTGTTTGTCTACGAACCAGAAACAACACAATTTAGGCAATGGAAATGGAGAACATAACTCCAGAAAGCACTGAAAAGTTCATGGTAAAAGTGGTCTAATGATACATGCTTCTAATGAGATACCTAATACTACGTAAAATGCAAAGCTATAGGTATGTTTGAGTGAAAATTTTTAAAGATATCATTGGAAAAAGTTTTGTAGGTATCCATTGTTAAGTTTAGATAACAAAAAGCGGTAGTATGAAATTAAGTGGAATTGTCAAGAGAAAATGCAAAATGTTTGATAAGAGAAAGTAGGAGCAGATGGATTAGATGAAAATGATTAACTAATCAACTCCTAGTCATTCTTGTTTTCCCAAAATTACAAGCAGCCGATCCCAAGCCCGCATAAAAGGAGGAGGGTCTATCAAAAAATTTATTTCGTGTGTTAATATTTTTGCAACACAAAACAAGAATGTGAAAAAAAAGAGGCTTGGCCCGGCCCAGCCCTAAAATTAGGGCCTAGGGCTTGGACAGGGCTTGGATTTCCCAACTTTGGGCCCAGGCCCGACCCGATTTCTCAAGCCCGAAGCCATGTCTGGCCCAACCCATTTTCTAGCCCTCTGGGCCTGGGCTGGGCCAGCCCAAGCTCGGCCCTTTGACACCTCTAATATAAATATACAATATCATCTCATATGTATTTTGTTTTGATTTACAGTATCCAATCAAAGTATATTTCCACAAGTTGTGGCTATCATCTTATGTGTTTAGTCACTAGGTCATCATTGTTTCTTTCGATATAATTATGTTTTAACATAGTGGCATCAGGCATGGTTGTCAAGGTTGTCTATCCCAGAGTTTATATTGGTCTGCCTTATCTTCTGATTGAATTCTTGCTTATAGTGCCCAGTATTTATGTAGCGATGGATCACACTTGTGGAATTTTTAGATCTAATCTCTCTCCCTCTCTCTCTCTGACGTTGTGAGATGGAATCTCAGATTAAGCACGCTAATGTGGTAAAAGTTATGGGTCGCACAGGATCAAGAGGGCAGGTGACTCAGGTGCGAGTCAAGTTTATTAATGACTAGAACCAGTTTATCATGAGAAATGTGAAGGGCCCTGGTAGGAAGGGTGATGTTCTTACCCTGCTCGCGTCTGAGAGGGAGGCAAGAAGGCTATTTCAGGTTTTGGGGGTAACTAACTTGGATACTGAACTGGATTTTTGCGTCCCTTATCCCTATATATATAATACTTGTTAAGGAGGTATCTACCAATTTTTCAATCTTTTTAATTTTTTATGTTTGAGACATATTGCTATGTTGAAGTTGGGGTCTCTATGATGGAGTATAATGATTTGTAATGTCTTCAATCGATTCTAGAATTCTTGAAATGTGTGTTTGCTGCAGATTAAGAAAGTCTGGAATCTATATTATCTTAAATGTGATTCTTTTTCCTCTTTAAACAACGTTACTTGCCAGAATTGTTAAGTAGCTAAGCAGCACAGACGTGCACCATGTCACGACTCAAGCCCTTAATTGGGTCCGTGAGTTAGGTTAGTGACGGGTATTGAACTCTCAATTGAGTCTGTGAGTTAGGTATGTGAGCGGTTACACGCCCATTGGACTTTCACAAAAAGGCTCTCTGTAATACAGGTCTTACTCGATAAAATAATACAAACTGTTGCTGGAAAACTTCGAATAAGAACTTAGCATGTCAGAAAACAATAACAACTTTATGGGGGCATAAATAATTAATTCTCAAAGCAAAGGAAAACTCTCCGATACTTAAGTCAGAGTGCAGCTACACGATAACGACTCTAAAAAAATCATAAATTATGTAATTGTGTCAGTCACCCCATACCTGGAAGGGTAGGCCATTTATATAATGGTAGGAAGAAGAGCCCTAGTAGGACTGGACTGTGAACAAATCCAATCAGGATTGTATTAGGATCCTAGAGGATCACATGTCTATCTCTGATTATAGAGTTAGAATCCATGATAAGATAATTGTTGATCTCCCAGTTTGACTGAGATCGCCGGGTATTCCTTAATTATTAGAGTTATATTTGAGGTGTATCACTAATGTTGACTAAACCAAATTGCAAAACTACCGAGTTTTCTTGAGGTCGATCGGCTAGGCTGGTGGGTCCCATGGATGGCACCAAAATGTTACTGCTAAAAATATGCTCGGCATACGTAACGGAACTCGAGCCTGGACCGATGACCTGCAAGACAGAAAACGAGTGACCATCGAGTGGGGTTCCCGGCCCTACATCCCAAATTAGTGAGGAAGGGCTGCAAAATCAAGAAAAGGGAGCGATCTTAGGGAACCGTCATATTCTTGCATGAAGCGCATGAAAATTACACGTAGTTCCTACTTTGCATGGTCATGGGGTGTGGGTGTGTGTGTGTGTGTGAAGGAAGATTAAGTAGTGTGTGTAAGGAGAGGAAATTCGTAGGAAATGTAACGCCCCGGAAATCCGGAACTCCCTTGCTTTGGACCCCTGGGACGTTAACCTATAACATCACACAGATCAGAGCATCTGTCATAATTCCAGATCCTTTAAAACTGCATAACGCTAGGTTCTTCTAATAGCATAAAGTTCCACAAAAGGAATTTCAAACTTAAGCTATTATAAATTTGTACATAAGTTTTTAACAAGTACACTAACTGTACAGGCCCACGCAGGGGTCCTATTTACACAGACTATGGTAGTTGCCTTAAGGTCTTACCTGACGCTAACTCTTCCTCACGCGATCTACAGCTGGGAGCTACCTGCAGAACGGAACAATTAAGGGTGAGCTTTTGAGAGCTCAGCAAGGTCATTCAAAGAAACCCCGGATGGAGTTATAACAATTCAACGACAACTAATTAAGGAATTTCAAATAGTCACAATCAACTAACAAGAACATGGAAGAGTTTTATTCGGTCCCTTTCGATAATGTGTTCAGACAAGTATTCTCAATCATTCTGGAAACAATCAATTCAGATACAATGCACATAAATTTTGGAGATACTGATCATGGGTGGTAGCAATGCCATACATGCAAGGCTCAGAATAATGTACACTTGCATGATGTACCAGAATACTAGTCCATTTAGGTACTAGCCTGCATTCCATGCAGGATTCAGACTAGCCTTATAATGCTCGCCTCAGAACAGAATAGATTCCCATGTCAGTATACGGAAAGCAATTATAATAGAATCAATACCCAGATCAATGCTCAATTCACAATAAAAGGTGAGCATCGATATGAGTTCAATAATTGAATTAGGCTCAACATCAGGGCTTACTTGGCAATAACATTTCGAAATCAATGTACATTTAGAGTTTAACAATGGCCATAAGCAAACAAAATAATAATTGCAGAAGCAAGTTGATGGCTCGAGGTTCGGATAGAAACCCTTACTTGGTTCACAACTATGATATTCTAACTGAAAAATCATTTGCTTTAACCTAAACGGAACAGTCCAAAGATTAGAAGATAAGTTACATCACTGTATTATAGCTCAATATTAACTCACAGACATTCCCAGAAAGACCCCCTCATCGGATGTGTAAAATTACTAAAACGCCCCTAGGGTAAAAATTACCAAAACACCCCTCGCATCCCTAATCACCAAATAGGGTTCCCATTATTAAACTTGCTAAAATAGCCCTAACATATGTGAATTTACTCAAAAGCACCTTTTATAGGTAAAATTACCAAAATACCCCTTCGGGATGGTAAATTACCAAAATACCCCTGAGGGTTTCTGGCATCAAAAAATTTCCAAAAATATCTTAAAATATTATTTTAAGCATCCTAGAGTCATTTTTGGGCTGAAAAATATTTTAGAAAATTTTCCACCTGAAAATCCTGAACCTGTGTTTAGACCGAACACTTAAAAGCTGGTTAGGCTAAAAATACCTATCGGCCTCGGAATGGTACGAAATTTTATATACTGCATTATATCAATAAATTAAGGTTCTCCTAAAATTATTAGATTAAAATAAAGTAATCTTCTATGCCAAATAATTCGCTAATTTTAGTTAGTCGGTACCCTAATTTAGCGTCCTTCGCGGGTACCGAAAATTCTCGAAAAATTCCAGGGCTTACGTCTCGTAAAAATATCTAGGGTCATAGTTTCACACTTTGTCTAATTTGGATCTTAGCTATTTATAAAAATTCATTGAAAACACTGCCTAATTAATTCTTACCTTTAGTGACAATAACAACTAATATTCACATCAACACCCACACTATTTCACCTAAAAATACACACACACACACACACACACACACACACACTTCATCTTCTTCACTCTTCCAATTGAAGCACACTCACCTACACACTCCTATACACACACTGTTATACATTTACACACCTACACACCTTAATTTCACACCCTTACACACATTACAACACACTTAACACTCACCCATATACACGAATCATCATATATACCCACCCGTACACACCTTCTCAAGAACACACTGCCATACATAAACACCCTTTGCACACACACACGACCACCCTGCACTTCACACCCCTCACTCCATACACCCCCACCTTCACACTAACACCACTCTCACACCTTGTACCATCTCTCCCTCAACAAACCCACCCTACCCGAAGCTTCCAACCCAGAAATACACACAGTACACACACTAAACCTGCAAAACACGCACTTAACTCCTCAGAATTTCACCACAACTTACTGTTTCTTCTCTTAAACACCCTTATACACATCATATTTTGCATATATCTACCTAACACACTCCAATTACCCCTACATACCCCCACCACGCAAGAACACACACTGTTATATGAAGGTAAACCGTACACCCACTCGACCACTTTGCAAACACCCTATCAACCCACAAGATTATTCATTTAACTACCCCAACATATATTAACCCACATGGTCTCACAGTACATACACACCCTCATTCTTTCATTCACTGTGCACGACACAGCCGTGGCCACCTTTGCCCCACAGTCAACCTCACGCACATAACCTTCAAAACTTTGGTCACAGGTGCATACAAAAGTAAGCAGAAAAAAGAAATTTCTCCTTACAGGTTCTCTCTATTCTTCTCTAATTTTTGGCTTGTCCTCAAGCCCACTGTTCTCTTCGGTTTTCTCCTTCTTTTCACTTGGTTTTCTTGTTGTTCTGCTATCTCCTTCTTCTTCACTGTTTCTCCTTTGTTTCTCTTCTCTTTCTCTCCCAAAAATCATTTATCTTCAACTATTATTAAATAGTTTAATTAGCTTAGTCACCACAAGCCCACAGGTGTCAACCTAATAACTAAGCCCCTAAATTTTATATTTTATAAAATTGCACAATTGACCCCCAACTTTGCATATTTACAAAAAAACCCCGAACTTCTTTTTTTTACGCACTTGAAACTATGCGGATATTACAGGAAACTTACCTTCTCCATGAAGAAGTGCTTGCTTAGGTGAACTCCTTGATCTGAAGTCAACAATGAGTGATCATCTGGCTGGAATTCGTCCAATTTTTTGACCTCCTTCATGACCTCTCCTTGTACATATAAACTCCGCCATCTCCAGCAAATTGAGAAAAATTAGAAGAAGATTGTTATAATTTAAATGCTAGATGTGTGACAAGGGTAGGATTACACGATTTAGAGTCCTAAAGAGAAGGTAATTTGAGAGAGATTGAAGTTGGTTTGAGTTTAAAGTGTTGGGAAAAACCCTACAATCACAAAAAAAAAAAAAAAACTTGAAGGTTTAACTGGCCAATTTACATTTTAAATGGGTCAACACAGCTAATCGTGCAGTTTCAAATTTCAAAAATACCAAAGCGGCTAACTAACCGACTGGTTTTGGAGTCGAAATTTTTAAAAATTCAAAAAACCTGCTGACTAACTGGCCAGTTTTCTACTCAAAATTTTGAATTTTCAAATCTATTCTATCCTCTGTCGAACCCGCCGGTTTTCGAACCTTAAAAAGAGAAACTGGAAAAAAAAAAAGAAATGTAGTTTTTTTTCATCCTCGTGTGAAATACATTCTTGCATGTTTTTATGTGCATGTATGCTTGCATGCCTCGTGCAATTGTGTATTTATTACTTGAATTTGTGTGTTTTGCTTGCATGTGCATTTCGCGTGACATGTAATTCATTCCACTGGCGCGTTTATCCAATATTAGCGTGTTCTCCTGCTTCTCTGTGCATGTTCATTATCTTATCCTCAGATTGTTCTGCGATCCGAGTTTTTGAATCTGTTGCTTAGTTCAATAATTTTTGTATGGTATAAGGCCAATATAAGATCCTGCACGTGTTGCTAGAAGTAACATTTTCCTCATATCAACTATATTGATATGTTCAGCACTCAGTGACCAACTGTCTTTATAGCATCGTGGGTTCTGGCTTTGAGTAATTCCAAAATCCTCATATTTAAGAGACCAACCATTTTGATGTGTTGTTGGCTCCGATTCTTTGATATGAATTCGGTTTTGTCTAAGTGACCAACCATTATGATGTGTTGTTGGTTCTAGCACTTAGTCAAGGCTCCACGTGTCAGTTAACCCTTTCAACTCGTCTTGGGGGCTCTGGCAACAGTTAAAGTTATTTTCATCTTGTCTATGGACCTTTTCAACTGGTCTTGGGGCTCTGGCAATAGGCAAGATTTTTTTGTATATTTAAACAACACCTTTAGTTCATCTTGGGGGCTTCAACATCTAGATTTATGACTCCACTTACACTGGTGACCCTTCCAATTCGTCTTGGGGACTCTGCTAATGGCCAAAGTTATTTTCATCTTGTCTGTCAACCCTTTCGACTCCTCTTGAGGGCCCTAGCAACAGGCAAGGTTACTTTTTTGTATGTCTAGATGACCAACTCAACTCGTCTTGGGGGCTTCGACATCTAGATATACAGCTCTGATCGTCGACCCTTTCAACTCATCTTGGAGGCTCGGACAAAGGACAATGTTAATTTATTTCTCCTCATTTGCCTAACGACCAATCATTGTTACTATTGGCTTCGGCTCTTAGGTAGTGAGTTTTTTTACTCCAGTTCTAGCCCCAGTCTTTAGTATCCCTAGACGACCAATTGTTATTACCATTGGCTCCGACTTCTTGGGGTACGTCCTTATGGCTAAGTGATCAATAATTGTTACTATTGGCTACGGTTCTTAGTCATAAACTCTCAGTGTGTCTAGATGACCAATCATCATTACCATTGGCTCTAACTTCAAGATATGCTATTCTCATTGGCCTAAACAACCAATTGTTGTTACTATTGGCTCCAGCTTCTAAGGACACACCCATTGTTCGATGACCAATTTTTTTTATTGTTGGCTCTGGCTATGTATTTATCGAACTTCACTGGTCTGATTCCTCATTCAAGGATACGAAAGAAGGTCTTTAAAAGTCCAACTTCATATCAGTGTCACTGTACTCAAGTCTATTCAGTTTGTGGTCTTTCCATGTTTTTCCCTAGAAAAAAATGTTATTTTTTTGTAATGTATGCACGCTTGCGAGCTCCCTCATCGAGGGGCTCTATAGACACCATATTTTGTAGTTATTAATTTTTAAATAAATATTGGGCTTTATTACAATATATAGTACATTATTATGTTCAGGCCTAGTAATGTGACATATTTAATTAATTTAGTCCAATCCAGTCTAATTGTTAAGTGTCCAATCTAGTCCTGTTTACCAATCCATTCCAGTTCAGCAATCCAGTCTTGTCCAATAGCCCGGTCCAGTCCAATTGTGTTAAGTCCAGTCCAATGTCTAGATTTTATTATTTATTTTAGTTAGTTTGTCTAGATAATTTAAAAAAATATTCACTGAATTACCCTTGATGCAAAGATTAAACCCATGATTTATATGGTTAGAGATGATAAATCCAGAATCTGGCACATCACATCTGCAAAATCAGAGACAATTACCAAAACTAAAGTCAGATAATGCCTTAAAATTTGGAAAAAAGTTATTTTTAAATTATGGGATGGACTGGCTGGTTTTTGTCTATCGGTCAGTTAATTAACTTTTATCAATCTGCAATCTTATCCAATATTCTGACTTATCTTCAGCCTTGCATATTGGCATACCTAATCTATCAGATTTTGCAGCTCTAAGTTCTAGAAATAGGACCCTTAGCCTTCATGTTTAGGGTCCCAGAAGCTTATCCTCTTTAGAACTTGTGTACCATTTTTGCATGAAGTGATACTCTATCTCTCTTGAAAATTTTAGCCATTCAAACTCACTTTAAAAGTCTGTTTATTCTTTGCATCGTAGATAACTCGAAGAGTGTCTCCAAGTCATCTAGACAAGCTACATCCAGAGGTAATTTTAAAAGTTTTCTAGCTTAAAAAATCATTTAGAATTGTCTCCCATTCCCGTAATCATGTTTCTATTACTGAAATAAAAAAGAGTCTTTTATATTTCTCAGTTTATGTCTATATCTCAAAATGTAGATTACCTCCCGTAGGACCAACGTCGAACTTTGACAATTTTGATTCTAATTGGTCCTACTAGATACGTGAGCAATTCGACCCCTGATGTCAAGTTCTAGCCAACAACATAAAAAATAAAATAAAGACTTTGGGTAAGTCTCATTATATTTTGCATGTTATGTGTTTTTAGGGCCAAAAATCAATAAGAATGAAGTAGAGACCAAAAGAGCGTAGTTGGTGCCTAACACCTTCCCGCTGCGTAACTTAGTCCCCAACCCCATCTCCTGGTTTTTGATAGAATAGTTGTCCTTTTGGACACCTTAGAGTCATTTTGGTTTTTTTCTTATTTTCCCTATTACTTGTAATAAAATAAGATGACGACTCCATAAAATCCTTTCGAGGATTTTTTTCGAGACGACTCGTTGCAACTATGCATGTATTTGTGCATTTTTGACAAAGATTATCGTGTGAGTGCCCGGGGGGTTTCGTTGTTGGTTTGTGTGCATGTCTGTAAGAGAAAGAGACAGAGAAAAAAGGCGAGGTTTATTAGTACGGGTTATCGACATGCTGGAGTGTGTTAGCCGTTGTCTTGTAAAGTCAAAAAAGCCAGATGGGGTTGGACGCATACGAAGGGAAGGAGAATAAAAGAATTTAAGGATACATGATTGAATTTATTCTATGTGAGTTTTGGAAGAAGAGGAGACGAGCGCGTATACTACTAGATCATTCAAGATAAGCTTGGAATGGCTTGGACGGTTCTTTTGGTCAGATATGGCTAGCAATCATCGCACTGATTCTGGTTGAGCTACCTTAGCTTTGGAGCAAGGTAGGACTTCTATCAGAAACCTTAATTCATCCACTTGTATTCGTTTATATTTCTTCAATTGATTGTAGCTATTATTGAACTTCAAATTATGAATTGATATTTTTCATTGCCATTGCGACCCTATTATTGATTATTGTTGAAATTCATGTTGATGCTCATAATTTATTTCTCGTTGAGCATCGATATAAATGTTGATTAAGCAATTATTGTTCTTCTGCATATTGACATGAGATAGTGTATCGAGGCATTATAAGTATGGTCTGTATTGGGGCGTTATAAGGATGGTCTGTTTAGTGCGTGGGACACAGGATAGTACCTTGATGGACTAGTTATCCTACATATGCAAATGTAATCGCCAGTGTGATTGAGCACTGCCTTATATGGCTTTGCTAAGTGTATCTTGCAATGCCTTTATGTGAATTTGCTAAGTGTTACCCTACACTGCCTGTGTGGCTTTGTAGTTGCTCATGTTTAGTATCATCCGAATTGTTTGTAGTGTACCTAAAAGTGATCGTGTTGGTATTTGATCGAAGGGATTGAGTTAAAACTCTTCCCTATGTTGTTATCAAGTTATTGTAATCGTTTTAATACTCTTTGGAAACAAGAAGATCATTACCAAACTGAATATGTGCTTCTTTGTAATTCCTTTACTTGGTCCTTGAGCGACCTTATTGAGCTCTCAAAATCTCACCCTTGTTTGATTCCCTTATCTAGGTAATGATCACCAGTAAATTTCTTGGAAATGGGTTTAGAACCTGAGTGAGAATCTGGAGTATCTGTCAGTGTTTAGATTAGTAGGACCCCTACGTGGGTAAACACTGTTCAGCTCGTTCTATAAATAGCTTAAATCTTGTAATTTATGATCATATGTTTTAATAAATTCGAGGCATTGCACTGATTAGAAGCTCTGACATATAGTTTGGAAGTTGGTTATTCGAATCGAGGTTTTTATGTCATTAAGTGAGTGATTGCTTTAATGCTCTAAGAGTTCAGGGTGATAGTACTTCTGTAACACCCCAAAAATCTAAGGCTGGTTTTACCGTAAAAAATAATTATTTATTTGACCTTTAGCGACGATTTGGTGACCAATATTCTTGTTAACTTTAGCGACATTTTTTTTTGGCGAAATGTTGTAGACTAGAGGAGCTGAGCGTTATAATTTATGACTCTTAGTGACAATTTTATTTTTGAAAATAATAAGTTATAACATAATGATAACAGTTATAGGTGATATGGATTGATGTCTTTAACGACGATTAGCGTTAATGATATTTCTAGAAAACTTTAGCAACATTTTTTATACTCTACAGTCAGCATCGATATTTTTAACAGCAACCTTCAGCGACTTTTTACTAAGCAATTTGCAATTTACGATAGTTAAATGTAATACCCGAAAAATTTTCTTTTCCTTGTGCGAAATTAGTATTTTTGAATAAATAAGTTTGTGGTCTTTTTGATAATATTGAGAAAATGGTTTGTGTTTGTTTCTAAAATTTTTGGTCGAATGAAAAGTGATTTCATTCGAATCAAAATGAAGGGAAGTGGTGTTTTGGAGTTTCTAAAGTTTTTGGTCAACTTAAAAGTTTCAAGTCGAATAAAAACTAGTTTTTGGTTGAATGAAAATAGTTTGGCTTCAAATGAAAATGGGTTTGATGTCCATTCTGTTGAACTTTTGTGTCTGACTTTATATTCAGAAATGTTTTGACATTCGAAATCTGGTTTGATTATCCGTTCTGTTGGACAAATTTTGTGCTTCCGAAATTTTGTTTCTCAGATGTTTTTGTTTCCGATTGATTGGTCCTTTGAGCCACCTTACTGGGCATTTGGCTTATTCTCTTACTATTATTGCTTTCAGGTGGTTAGTAGGTGGGGTTTCAGATTTGAAGAGTTAGCTGCCTTATTTCAGAGTTAGTATTGACATTTAAATGTAACAACTAAGATAAGTTGGTATCATTTAAGTTTTGTTTTGAAACTCCGTGTTGAAGAAACTTTTGGATTGTATAAAAGCTTTGGGTCCCTATGTCAGATATTGATGCATTTTGGGAATTATTAGTACATGCTCTGATTTACCGTTTGGGAGACTTCTGATAATTATAAGGTTTTTTTTCCTGATTTCCGCTTATTCGGCGTTAACGCTCCATAAATAAATTCGGGGCGTTACATTAAAGGGATAGTTAAATAGTTAAATTTATAGATTAGAGTATTGAATAATTAAAAGACTTTAACCAAATCTGATTTTTATTTAAGATTAATGTCAACTCCTTAAATTTGGAAAAGAAAAGGAAATGAAAGTGGAGAGAATTAAGTGAGTTTTTCGGTTACCAAAGAAAAAGAGCAGACTTGCTCTTTCGGTTACAGCGAGAGAAGAAGAAAGGAGGAGAGAGAGAAGAGAAGAGAGAGAGGAAGGGAGGAACAGAAGGGCTCATGAAAAAAGGAGAAAGAGATAGTCTCGCCAACAAGTATTTCGCCGACAATAACAAATTTTTGGTAAGCCCTCTTGCAAATTTATTTAGTGTATTGGTATGTATATTGCTGCATATGTATACAATGTGTGTCTGTAATGGTTTATAGCATTGAGAAAAATGAAGGGGGTTCGTATAGAGGGCAGCCATGGTGGGTGATGTCATCGTTTGCGACTGTGTGCAAGGGACATTTGTGTGGGTGTTTCGGGGACAAAGGGTAAAAGCAGATGAGAAGCAGCAGCAGCCGTGAAGGGCTGGGATTTAGAGACAAAAAAAATGAGGGGAAGCCATGGTGGCTGACGGGGTGCAGTAAGTGCGTGAAAATGTGTTGTGTGAACTTATGATGGGTATGTGTATATATTTGTGTGAAAGCAGCCATTACAGAGAGAGGAACAACTATGAAAAATGTGTTTATGCATGTATCAGTGTGGATTGGGCAAGAGAGAAGCTAATGTGTGTGTGTGTGTATATATATATATATATATATAGAGCTGATCCATTACTCGCGCAGGAAAAATGGGAGAAGTTGCCAGCGCAATCTGACCGTCATCCTTAAAGAATGGACAGCCTAGATTTTTTTATTTTTTTTAAAATAGGACCGTCCGCTACACTATGTAGCGGACAATGTCTTTTACCAAAAATGTCCCTTGTCAGTCGTCCGCTACACAGTCTAGCGGACGACTTTTTGATCTTGACAATTGTCAGTCAAAAAGTCATCTGCTACACAGTGTCACAGACGACTTTTTGCTGACGCATGTCACATCCTGTTCCCCTACGACTGCTACTTTTTCCTTATCCACGCCGACCCCTACATTATGTAGCGGACGGTATATATATATACACACACAAAAACAATAATTTTCGAAAGCTCTTTTTCCATTTTCGTCTCCCTTAACGTTCCAAACTTCAAGTGACACTTACTTCAAGCTTCACTCAAATAAGGTAAGTTTGTGAATAGTGAAATTTTCTTTATGGGTTGAATGATGAAGTTAATTTTTTTTTGGATGAATATATAATTGTTTTCGGTTTATGTTTGTTGTATTATCAGTCTATTCATCAAAGTAATTTTAATTTGTGATGTTCAAGAAATTAATTTGTTAACTCCAAAAAATTTATTATAGTTAAATTCAAATTTTTTGAAATTATGTTTGTTGTATTTTGGCATGCTAAATTTGTCTATTCATCTTAGTAATTTTGATTTGTTATGTTGAAGAAATTAATAATTGTTAAATTGAAGATACTTTTGAGATTATGTTTGTTATACTTGTCATGCTAAATTGGACTATTCGTCAAGGTAATTTTGATTTGATATGTTCAAGAAATACCATTTGATCGTTAAGCGTAATCTATTTGTACATAGGTTTTGTTTCACAATGTCTGATTTCGTGTCAAGCTCCAACACCCCAGTAGATGCTAGTGATCTGTATCTAGGGCGAACATTTCAAACATTGGAGGAAGCCGAAGAATGTTTTCGAGCGTATTCGTTAAGGTTTGGTTTTGGCATTAGAATAAAGACTACAAGAACAAGCAACATAACAAAAAAAATGCTCTCGCTTATACGAGTGTCATAGGAGCAGACACCCACCGCAAAATGAGACACACGTCGGTAATGATGATAGTGATGATGAAATAGGATATGTGCGGAGAAGATGGGACTGCTTTGCGCACACGAATTGCCAGGTCAAGATGTTTGTAAGCCATAAACCCAAGCAAGATCATTGGCTTAGTACTAGCTTGGAATTGGCACATAAGCACCCATTAGTAACCCCTTCTAAGGTGAGTCAGATGCATCAATACAAGAAGAAGGGTAATGTTGCAAGGAGCCTGATTCACACAATGAGTAATGCACGGATAGGACATACCGACATTATTAATGTTCTTGCTGAACAGGCTGGGGGAATTCATGTAATACCCCGAACCTAGGTTTGAACATTTTAGTAAAATTTTAGCAGCTTTACTTATTAATTATTCTTATTTAGTGGCAAATTTTACAAGTAAAAATATTTTTGTTTTTAGCGACGATTGACATGAACAATCTGATCGTCAATTAATAATAGCGAGGGAAATAACTTGAGAATTATTATTAAATTAGGATTTAGTATATAATTATCAGTTTTGGTTATTTAAATATGGCAGATTGGGTGATTTATGGAGAAAGTGTGGCATTTTAAAATGACAGAGGAAAAACAAAAAAAGAGAAAAGAGAGAGAGAGAGAGAGGGGAGAGATTAGAGGAAATTGAGATATATATATATATATATATATATATATATATATATATATATATATATATATATATATATATATATGGAATAGATAAAAGGTATATGAAAAAAAATAGAAAGAGAAGTCAGGAAGAGAGAAAGAGGACAACCGGCCCTAATTGGGCAGTGCCGCTCCCGTCTCCGATTCCTCCACTATCGGCCAGTCTCTATCGCCAGTGATTAACTCCGACCTCGCCTCCATCAAGCCCTACCTAGTGTTGTCAAAGGGCCGGGCTTGGGCCGGCCCAGCCCAAGCCCATCGGGCCTGCTGTGGGGCCGGGCCAGTGGGGCTGCCAACCGGGCCGGGCCTGCCGAAGGCAAACCTAGGCCCAGTCCAGGCCCTGGCCCTAGGCCCAATAGCTAGGGCCGGGCTTGGGCCGGGCCCGGGCCCTTTTTTTTTTTTTCTTCTTGTTATTCAATTTTAAATTTCATCTCTAGGCAATATTCACAATTTAACGAACCTAATCTTTATCCTTTTATTTCATTATAAGTAATATACATATATATATATGTATGTATGTATATACATATTTATTTGTTAGCCATTATATTTTTTATTATATGTTAAACATTTTCATACTCTTCTTGGTGAGCTTTATTAATAAAATCTTAACACATAAAAATTTATATAGAAAAATAATAAATGTATTCATAGGCCCTCCTCCTTTTATCCGGGCTTGGGACCGGCTGCTTGTAAACAAACAGGCGAAGTTACCTATTTTTTTATATATACGAAAAAATATATATCTTGCTTGTAAAAATTTATTTTATATATATGGAAAAAAAGTATATTTTGTGAAAAAATTTATTCTTAAAATTCTAACAATCAAAATAATAATGCATGTCTATCCAAAATATCAGCAATCAAAGATCAAGAAATCTGCAACGTCAACCAAAAGGATCAAAAGAGGAAAATAAAAACAAATTACCTAATCATCCAGAAGTACTTCAATATCCGAGTCACTGCTCTTCCTATCATCAATCGGTTTATCTTGCTCGCGGTATTTCGCATCAAGATAATCCTTCCAACATACACATAGCTCGAGCGACTCGGGGTTAAGACGACTCCTCCTGTCATCCAAAACCCTCCCGCTGGCTGAAAATGCCGACTCTGAAGCAACCGTGGAGGCTTGCACTGGCAGTACATCCCGTGCAATTTGGGATAAAGTTTTATACATGTTTTGATTTTGTTTCCAAAAATTTAACAAATTAAAATTAACCTGTTCTTGCCTTGATAAATCAGAATAATGATCAGTATTTGCATATACACCAATCTCATTAAAAGAGGAAAAAGTATACGAACCTGCCGAATTAGAAGTACCTTCACCTGGTAGTTGTCTTGCTACTAGATGTTCAAAGCCCTGAAGGTATGGCGCATAATACCTCTCAACAGTGGATGATGATGTAGCTCGCCCGCGCACGTCAGCAGAATTACGATAGACGTTGAACAAGTCCTCAAACCTCTTGCTCACTTTTGCTGTGAATGCGGTTGTCTCCTCTGCTGTGTAGCACATTAATTTCGATATCTCTTGTATCGAGGCGTTCACGCCATGCAACTTTAACCTAGGATCTAAACAAGTAGCCACAGTAAAAATAGCAGGCAGTTTACTCCAATATTTATTAAATTTTTGATCCATCACTTTTACTATTTCCTTAAAGGGTCCTATATATCTCCATTTTGTTAACATTGTAGCCATCTTCAGAATTTCTATTACAGCGAGAGGAGAGGTGGGATAGTACGTACCAGACAATAAATTGGTAGACGTGTAGAATACCTCCAAAAATTCAGCTAGGTATGTGGCCATCTGCCATTCCTCTTGAGTTGGCAAGCCGGCTGGGAACTGGGTTAGTAGAAAATGCGTATAGACTTCTCGGTATGCCAGAATGTGTAAAAGCATGTGGTATGTAGAGTTCCACCTGTGGACCACATCTGTAACTGCTCTCCTGCGAGGCATATTATATTGAACACACAACGTTTTAAATTGTTGTGTTCTCGGACTCGAGCTATTAACATACGCTGTCATACCCCTCATTTTGAGAAGAATATCTCCTGCAGCAGCTAAACCATCTTGAACAATTAAATTAATAATGTGACAAACACAGCGAACATGAAATAATTCACCATTAAGTACAGGTTGAAGCGTCTCCTTTAAAGCTGCAACAGCAACTTTATTATTAGAAGCATTATCAAAACTAACACTCATAATCTTATCCTTAATTTTAAATGTGGTGCATGCTTTTAATATAAGAATAGCAATGTTCATTCCATCGTGCGGATAAGGGAAGTGCTCGAAAGCGATGATTCTCTTGTGCATAACCCAATCTACATCAATCCAATGAGCGGTCACACAAGAATAACTAACAAAAGTATAAGGAGATTGCCAAATATCAGAAGTAAGACTAACTTTACCTTCAAATTTATCGAAATAATCGATAAGGCGTGCTTTAGCAGCATTGTACTGTCGGAGTGCATCGGATCTAGTTGTGTTTCTATGAACCTTTTTGTACAAAGGTTGAACGTATGTGTTCATATATCTAGAGTGCTTAGGATTATCGGCAAAAGAAAAGGCTTGTTCATCATGAATAACAAATTCAGCGAGACCGTCTCTTTGCTCTCGCTGATTATAAACAAATAACTTACCGTCAAAAGATAACTGCGTTTGGGTAGGTTCGACGTGGCCTTGTCGAGGTGCACACAGAGGGTAATGCCTGTTAAGATGTCCATTACCACTACCAGACGAAAATAATTTAGCGCAGTACTTACATCGAGCTTTTCGGATGCCGTCCACCATAACTACATCGAAATGATTCCAACACTCGGCTTTCTTTTTTTTCCCCTTTTGGACTTCTGGCTCATTACCGGAGGCATTGCTCGGCCCTTCTTCATCATGACCAGGCATAGGGTTGAGATTATGCCACGGAGTAGTAGCTTCGCCAACCGAGCTGCGTCCTTGACTATAATGCGGGGGGTCTTCATCAGGCGTGTATTCAAAATCTGGAATGTTTTGATTGAACTCCCAATTGGCTTGGGTATCTATCATACAGCCTGTACTCATTCGTCCAGGAACGAATGGTTGTGTTGGTGCTTGGATTGGTGTTTGTGATGGCCGTGGCGCTGGCGCTTGTGCTGGTGGTGGTGCTTGCGATGATGATGATGTTTTTCGTGATGACGATGCACGCCTCATTTTCTTCAATAATCCAGCCATATTTCGAGCTAAACTTTGTAAGAGTAACTAAATACACAAGTATAAGAGTAGTAATAAGAAATAACAATTAAAAGAATGAACGAGTAACAAATATTAGAGAGTTAGTAATTAAAAAGAATTTAGCAAGACTAGTAATTAATAAACAAGAGTACTAATTAGTAAATACTAGTAGTAATTAGCAAGAGTAGTAATTGGAGAGGAAAATAGTAGCAAAGCTTGTAGAAATATAGAATGTTTAGGTAAGAGAGAGTAAGAAGATTGGTGTGAAAAATTAGAGAGAAATGGTGTGAATTTATAGATTTTAGAAACTTCACAAAAGACCAAAATACCCCTACAAACTATCCGTTTATAGTTGTTGGGGAGGGTAAGAGTGTAAAGGAGTTGAAAAATATAGGTTAGACTAAAATACCCCCCAAACTAGCCGTTATATTGCTGTTGGGGGGGTAAAAGTGGAATTTTGGAAAAGGGGTGGAAGAAAGGGGGGGAAAAACAAAAAAATTCAAACATGTGGGGCCGCAGACCGGGCCAGATCCGGGCCGCAGACCGGGCCGCAACCCGGGCCAAACCCGGGCCGACTTCGGGCCGGGCCAAACCCTTTTCCGGGCCGGGCCGGGCCGGGCTTTTTCGGAGCAAATGAAGGCCTGGTCCAGGCCCAGGCCCCAAGCCCGCTGTGCTGGGGCCGCTACTGTTCATGCACGGGGCCGGGCCAGCCCGGGCCGCCCGGCCCGTTTGACAACTCTAGCCCTACCTCAGTAACCACCGCGCGGTAGCCGAGGCATCGGTACCTTTGCAAGCCGTCACGCATCGCCATCTCCAGCCAACTCCTCTTCCTGATCACGGCAACCCCTTCTTTGACGAGCAACTCCAGCGGCCCCTTCACCGTGAGCCATTGCAACGCCTTCGCGACCGCCACGCCGCTGCCACCACCGCATGAGATTTTTCATCGGCGCCATCTCCGGTCAGCCCCTCCCCAATTTTCGGCTACACCTACGGTTGGCGCGCGCCTAAATCCCCATAGTGTGGCCTTCGCCGTTGCTGCTTTGTTCTACTAAATCCATTGCTGGCACTTTTGTGCCTTTGTTGAAGGCACTATCAACTGCAACGACAAGCAATCGCTGCTTCAGGCCACCGTTTTGGTCTCTAATGGTCTGCTTTAGCCGACGGCCCAATCCCATCTCCGATCTTCAACCCCTCCCCGCTGCCGGAATCTACCATTACCGGCAAGGGTCAAGGCCGTACCACCGTGGGTCTCCACCCACTGCCCAAGCGTGATGCAGGGGACATTCACTAGTCGAACAATGAGCCGTAGAGACATGGTGTACTGAAAGGACCACCGTAAGTCCCAGACTAACCACACCCCCAACCGTCTGATTGTCGTTGCCGTCGGGAATTCCATGACTATGGTGTAGAATTTATTTGTGATATTGACTATGAAGCGGGGTTGATGGTGGTGTCGTGATTTTGGTGGCTGTGCAGGATGGTAATTTTAGCAACGGTGTTGGCGGTAGATAAAATAGAATGAATTAGGTAATGTGTGTGTGTGTGTGTGTGTGTGTGTGTGTGTGTACGATGTGCGTATTTGGCATGCATGTAGAATTGTTGTTGTCCGATGACTGTGTGCAATTGGTTGTGTATATGGCAATGTGAATTGGGATACGATAGTGTGTATAGTGTGTATTTTCGTGTGTAAACAATGTATGTGACTGTAGTAGTGCGATGGGTGTACGTGTACAGTGTGGTGGGAGAATGTTTATGTGGTATTGGTACAACTACTTGTTTATGTTGGTTACATTTGCAGTGTGAAGGGTGAGTATTGGGTGCTTGGACGATTTCGGAAGTGACAGGTTACTTTGGGAAAATCAATTGGTAAAGTTGGGTTGTGCGTCTATGTGGTATGGTAAGTACATGACGTTGTGTACCATATGCGTACATGGTACAGGTGTACCGTATGCTTGGGAAGGTGTACCCTATGCATGTATGTGTTTTGGACAAGAAAGCGCATAGGTTATGTGGATAAAATGGGAATGACTAGCATGAGCTCTAGAGTTTGACTGCGGCAATTAGTTGCGTGAAGACTTGTTCAACGGGGATGTTGTGGCGTGATCGACGATGCCTGGGTTATAGCAAAGCTGGAGACATGGAGATAAAAAAAGAATGGCCTTGACCGTTCTTTTGACCAAATGTAGCAGCGAGACTGTCGCTCCAGAGACCTTGATGTGAGAAATGCGTAGCGTCAAGTAAGTGACCCTTTGATTCAATTAGTGTTTTTATATACAACGTATATGTTTATCTACCGTTAAAAATGTAGTGTTTTTCAGCATTGATCCTTTTAAGTACGTTTAACTGCTTTGGCTTAAATTACCAAAAATGTTTTAGTGTTTTATTCTCTTCAAAGAAAAACCGGACTAGCATGTAAATGATGTTTTGCCTAGAAACTGAAATGGAACTCAGATTTGAAATGTATTGTATTGACGTTATTGTGAATATTGAACATGTTGATGATTATTGAAAGGATGTGAGGATGGTTGAGAATCAATTGATGAGTGATTTTGTTCACGATGAACCCAAAGGGGGGTTTTTGGATTACTCGATTGTTGTGCCCTATATTCACGGGGGAAAGTTGGATTTCAGGCCCTGGTCAACGGGGCTTGTACGTTGATGCACAATACTATTGCTCGTGGTTCGCCCATGCGTCCACCAAATTTTATACCCGATGGAGGAGGGATTTCGGGCCCTAGTCAGTGGGGCCTGTACGCTGACCGCAGCATATCGTTTGAGCTAATGTTGGGATTGAACTGGTTGTTATGAAGTTTTGCGATAATCATTATATACTTCAATTTTTTGTTTCATGTACTCTATTTTGTTTTACCTGATGATTACCAACTTTATGATTTTATATGTATTAATGTGGCAATGCTATAAAGTGAGTTATTTTCTGCATGCTTTGGTCCACCTAGTTGAATCATTGGTTACTTACTGAGCACATGGAAGCTCACCCCTTACTTATCATTTTAGGTTTGAAAGTAAGGTGATAGTGAGGAGCATAGGAAGGGGAAATTTGGCACGAAGCTTCGGACACTGCTTTGAATGAGCTGCTAAACATTTAGATTGTTGGTTTAGCCTTATTTGTTGACAGATCGGAGTTATGAAGAGTTTTAGCATAAGTGTTGTATTCAAATGAAAATGAAAATGTAATTAAGGTTTGTAGAAGTTTTAATTTCCGCTGCAGATCATATGTTGTTTTAGCAAGTAAGGCCTGGCAGAGCCCTCGATTGGAGTCCATAGGGTCTGCGGCCGGTCACGTGCCTAGCTCGCGGGCCTGCCCGTGGGTTCGGGTCGTGACAATTTAGAATCTAAACTTTAACACGACAGACATTCGTAACTCGGTCCGAACCCAAAGACGAGTCGTGTATGACCTCAATGATGCTCAATCCACAATGAGACTATTAAAGCGGATGCAGATGGAGGACCTGCAATTTACCTATGATTATAAACTTGACGATGAGCATTGAGTTACCACAATTTTTTGGGTCGACGGTCGTTCGAGACTTTCTTATAAGCATTTTGGGGATGTTGTGAATTTTGACACCACATACCGTACCAACAAATACTAGATGCCCTTCGCTCCTTTCACAGGCATCAATCATCATTATCACTCCATCCTGTTCGGGTTTGCTTTGCTGAGGGACGAGAGTGAGAGTTCTTTTGTATGGTTGTTTAGGACGTGGCTGGAAGCAAAGAATTTCAAAGTACCCAAAGTTATCATCACCGATCAAGATTTGGCAATGAAGAATGCTATTGTTACCGTCTTCCCGGATACTCGACACAACTTGTGTACTTAGCACATAAGCAACAAGTACCCTGAACTTCTGCATCATGTGTTTGCAAAGTATCCAGACATTAAACAGGACTTTGACAGGTGTGTTAACAAGTCGTTAACGATTGAGGAATTTAAAGAAAGCTGGGAAAAGCTTGTTCGGGATTTCTCATTGCAAGAAAACGAGTGGCTCCAACACTTGTATGAGCCCAAAGAGCAATGCATTGGCATTTTTACGAGAAGGTATTTTTTTGCTGGCATGAAAACGATGGGCATGAGTGAATCTGTGAATGCCATGTTCGATAGTTATATAGATACAGCTACGAATTTGAAGAGTTTTGTCACATCCACCCAAAATGTCGTTGCACAGATATTCATGAAATAAAGGGATGTGGACTTCGCAAGCACATACAAACAAAGGAGAAGGTTGCTTGAGACCCGCTGGAGGTGAAGTGAAAGTCTATATGAAGGAGATGTTCATGAAATACCAAGTGGAGCTGCAAAAATCGGGACAATACAGTATAAACAAGGTGGCAAAAAAGTCTACACATGAGTACAAGGTTTACTCGTTGGTGAACGACCTCGCCCCTGAGAAGTTGCTTAGACTGTATACCGTGAGCCATGACACAAAGATGGATTCGGTGACATGTGTTTGCAAGAATTTTGAGTTCCATGGTATGTTGTGTAGACACATTCTGTAGTTTTTCACCCAAAAGAATATCAAGGCAATCCCCGACACGTCTTGCCGTGGTGGACTAAGGTTAGAAATAGGTTTCACGGTACCATTGCCTTTTCGGAGCATCCGTACACTGGCTTTGAAGAATCATAGACTTTGCGGTATAATTATCTGGTGACAATGTTTACATGTTTGTCTGCAAAGTGTGCTGCTACAATGACAAGATATAAACATCTCCGCGAGATAGCGGAGCAGCAAGAGCCCATCGTCGACCAGTTTGAAGTAGCTTCAATCAGCAATGCGATTGACACTAAGCCTACGTAGGAATCAGAAGATGATGCCTCGGTTGAGGAAGAAGACAATGATATCCGGGCTTTGGATCCAATTATATCGCAAATGAAAGCCGCAATCTACACGGATGAAGAGCTCTATTGAACAAGCGACTCAACCTAAAAAGCTGAGAAGGTGTGCAATGTGCAACAAAATGACCAACCATGACAAGCGGAACCACTATAAAGCACTGGGGATAAGTCCAGGGAGTTTGCAAGACGAGGAAGAAGATGATGCCGAAGACGAGGAAGAAGAAGATGTAGTGGACCTTTAGTCTAATTAATTTATTTTGTAACAATTTTTTATGAGCCATCAAGTATGTTGGACTTTTTTGTAATAATTCTTTTGTATAATTTTTTTTGTAATATTTTTTTATGAGCCAGAAACATATCACAAAATAACACTAATTTTTTTTATTTTTTTTCCGTATTAATTGTCAGCTAGACTATGTAGCGGACAACACTTAAAATTTTTTTGGTGCTTTTGGCTTTTTGGCCACCTTGAATTACACTTAAACACTTAGTTTTTTTTTTTTTTGTGGTTTAGACCGGTTGCTACATAATGTAGCAGACGGCCTAACATAAACATTAGACTTCAACACTTGATTTTTTTTTGGTGTTTCAGATCGTCCGCTACTTAGTATAGCGGACGGCATAACAGAAACCTTAGACTTCAACACTTAGATTTTTTTTGGTATTTTAGGCCGGCCACTACATAGTGTAGCGGACGTCCTAACAGAAACATTAGACTTCAACACTTAGTTTTTTTTTTTGTGTTTTAGACCGTTCGCTACATAGTGTAGCGGATGGCCTAACTGAAACATTAGTCTTCAACACTTGATTTTTTCTTTTTTTTTTTGTATTCTAAATTGTCCGCTACATTATGTAGTGGACATCCTATCAGAAATATTAGACTTCTTAGTTTTTTTTTTGGTATTTTAGACTGTCCACTAGACTATGTAGCGGACGGTGTACCAGTTTACATGTAAAGACCCCTCATTTTTTTTTTCGCACCATCAACCTGTCTCAATGAGGGCAAAAAAACCACACGATAACATTTTCTTACCACCATCAGACATGTCTCAACACGGGCAAAAAATCCACACACAACACCCAAAAAAACCACAACGCAAAAAAATATATGTCTCAATGGAGATCAAATGTTTCAAAATAAAAATACTATGCCATAAAAATAATCGTTTACAATGAAAGATAATCATTTACAATGTCATCATTGGCCTCATCTTGAGCCGTATTCTCGTCGTTAGCCGGATTTACAGTATGCCTAACTGCTCTAGGCCGGCAGCTATGAATTTGCCAAGCTATTCTATATTTAAAGGCTTCTACGTCTGCTTCGCTCCAGACGACCACCTTGACGCTCTCATGCCGACAAATGTAGTCCATGTACATGCAGATGAAGATGCTACAGTCCGAATTATTAGCATGCTTGGGCCTCCGTCTCTTCAATCGAACTTCGAGATTCGGCTTTGCCGGTACTCTTAGTCTATGGAGATAGTGGACTATGGCACAAAACAAATCATGTGGAGAAATAAATAAATAAAAACGGCGTAAGCTACAAGTTAACAATTACAATAAGCAAAAATAAATAAGCATAAAACAACAATCACAAGATTACAATAGCATCCAATTGGTATTTGAAAAGCTCCTTCACGGTCATCGTAATGGCATCGTCGGGGAGACTGTCAATGATTGATACGACCATCTCAGTTGGTTCATAGCAAACCATGTACCAATGGTTCTTGGTATTAAGAACACGTCCGCATCAAGGGCGCTCACCGAACTATCCCTATAAAGAAATGCAAGGAGCAGAGCCGCCTATTTCCAATGGCTCAAGCTTATCTTCCCCATCCTTTTGACCCAATTCTCCCATTCAGATACAAACAAGCCATGAAAACACGCATCCAACAAAAAAGTGAGGGTATACGCATTTGGCCTATCCCGACCCTGCAGCTTTAAAATTTTGACGTAGGTAGAGATCACAGTGTCACCCAACCAAGCCCCCAATTTTAGGGTGGGCATTTTGTCTCACGAGATATTGTAACCCATGCCATTTGGACAGTCCACACCACCTGCCCCCTCTTTGCTAGGGGGAGGGGGTAGCTAAAGTAACTATCATTAGGCAGCATTTTACCTCCTGTAGAGGCTTCAACGGATGCCCTTTGGGATAAATAGGGGGTGTCTAGCGGGGGATATTATCCTCTAAGGGGGTCGATCAACAGATATTACCCTCTAGGGGGATTGACCGGGGATATTGCCTTCTTGGGGGGGTCGACCGGCTGATATTGCCCTCCGGGGGGGGGGGGGGGGGTCGACCGGTTGATATCCCCCCTGGGGGGCCAAAATGTCCCGCCCACGAGACGATTTGCAGTGACTCGAAGAAAGTAAAGTTTGCAAAGTCGAAGTCTTGTGTGACTTGACTTTGAGAGAGGGTAGTACTTTCAAGTCTTGAAGCAAAGAAAATGAGGGGGCACTGACATCATCCTAATGAGGCATTCCTATGCCCGATGACGGCCCCCAAGCACCACCCATTCCCTCTACAGAGGGACCACCAACTCCCTGACTCACCCCCGAAAGACTGCCTCAAGGGATTACCGTATCCCTCGATTATAAGGGGAGGCTGCCATCTCGGATAATCCATTCCCGGGCTGATGCCCAAAGGCTATCCTGTATAATGGCGCAAAAATTCCCCGCAGCAAAACGTCAAGGCATTAGCCTGGGCGTGAAGTTTTGCTCCCATGGCATCAACCACTTCCTTCTGCTCACTTACCTTCTTGAAGAACGTGAGCGAGGCATTAACCTACATCCAAAGAGATAATTAGTAACTTCAAACACAAATATAATTGAATGTAAAATAAAAAAAACATTAAATTAAATTAAAAGCATTGGTTGGGCAACTTACGAGCTCGCATGCCGGTCGCTCATCGATCTGTCCCCTAGGGTGGTACTTCTGCCATCTTCAAACTTTATTGGGCTTTTCTTTTTCGAGTGATGTGGAAGTACCAGTCGTTGTACTACTCAGTGCTGATCATGGGGTCCGGCTCCAACATAATAGCTGCCAGCGTGTCTTGCCAAGACTCCTACAGTTAAATTTCGCGTGCGCACAATTCGTGCGCATTCACCATGCCAAACCGTGGGATACCTAGTGGGTTCCCGTTACCCTTTATATCTGGAGCACTGGCTGACAAACCCTACAGGCAGTCAAAATGACGCATTGCACGATCTGATAGTTGCCGCTCTGTAATCTCAAAGTGGATCAATGGTGTGGGTTGCAAATCGAAAAGCGTGAAGACAAACGACTCTATCACCCGTCGCTTGAAATGTTTGTACGGTGCCCAACATACTTGGCTCGGAGAGAGCAAGTCGAACTCCCCCTGATAGAATGTGATGTTGTGATGGGGATCATCTCTCCTCGTGTACTGGCTCTCCCTCCGGCTGTACTCCCAAGTGCACAACCGAGGCCATACATCATCGGTTCCATCCCTACGGTTGGGTGCGCCGGTACTAAAGTGTTCATAAGACCACACCTGAGAACAAAGAAAAATTAGGCTTGTATCGTCAAAATTTATTGTGCACCGACGAATAAAAAAATATCGAAAATGTAATTACAAAGAGTGATATGATATACCTACAACAGTGAGAGGCATGCACATATAGCTTTAGTGTCGGGCCTCGTTGCTTGTGCATGCTCGATACAGGTACATAAGAATTACTGCACCCCAGGCATACTCTCCAACCTCTTGCAAGTTACCATACAATGCTAAAAATTTGGTTTAAACCGTATTCTTTGACATCGTTAGGAATAGAATTGCCCTCGCCACCCACAGTAGGAAGGCCTTTGTGTACAGCACAAGCATCTCATTCGTGTAGTTTTTCGGCAGAACCTTGTAGGTATCTAGCACCACCTCAACTTTATCCCACCAGTGCTAAATTTACTCTCGGTTATCGAGGAAAAAAAAGTCCCTAGCAGCTCTCTTATTTGATACTTTCGACGGGTGAGCAATTACCGGCCGTCCCGTCACCGGTAACCCTAAGATAAACCCTACATCTTCCAGGGTTATTGTCATCCCTCCAAGAAGGAAGTGAAACGTATTCGTTTCATTTCTCCACCTTTCAACAAGACCACCTATTAAGTTCCGGTCAATTTGTTGAAAGATATTTCAGTGCGTAAAAACCCCAAACCCAATTCCACACAGCAATTTTTTCTGAAATTTTTTCAATTTCTAGTCTCCGAAATGTTTGGATACTTCTACTATGTTGAGGGGTGCTCTTTCCTACAAATTAATAAATACAATTTAAGCAAAGCAAATGGTATACAATGTTCATGAGAATAAGAAAATAAACAAAAAATAAGTATCTTTCTTGTCCATTCCAGATAGATGTACTAATATGGTTTTCTTGGTCGTATAATACGGAGGGATCTTCTAGTCCAGGGTTAAAGATAATTTTTCGTGACTGAAACGACTGAAATTATGAAAAACGTCAACTTTGGAAGCTTTTATCAAACGCTCGCAAATTACCAACGCTAGTACATGCATAATCCATATAATGCTAGCACATTATATATATATATATATATATATATATATATATATATATATATATATATATATATATAGGGAGCTGATCCATTGATAGCGCTAGCAAATGGAGTTAAGTTGCTAGCGCGATCTGACCGTCCATCCTGAAAGATGGACGGTCCAGATCGCGCCTTTTTCCAAAACTGATCCCCGTCCGCCATACTGTCTCGCGGACGGGAGTTTTACCTTTTTGCCCTCCTCCCATGTCCGCGAGACTGTCTCGCGGACGCCTTTCTGTTCCTGACATGTGTCAGGAAAAAGGCGTCCGCCATACTGTATGGCGGACGATCTCTAGGCTGACACATGTCAGGGCCTGTCCCCTCGGTCGCCTATAAAGTCTCGGGCGTGAGCCCCGAGAACTGTCCCCTGGTATCCTAGAATCTATCCCTACTCGGCTCTTTCAGCAAAATTTATGCGGGGCTTTCAGATTCACTTGCTTCCATTTTCAGCACCCTTCAAGCTTTTCTTGGAGTAACACACTTTTGGTTCAAGCATCACTCAAGCAAGGTAAAGTTTGTGATCTTGCTACCGTTTATCTTAGTAATTTTAATTTGTTATGTTCAGTAAATATATAATTAGCAAAATAGGAGACACTTTTGAGATTATGTATATGGTATCCTAAATCGGTCTAATCGTCAAGATAATTTTGAGATAATAAGCGTATTCTATTTCTACATAGGTCTTTTTCACAATGTCTGATTTCGTGTCGAGCTCCAGCACCCCCGTAGATGCTAGTGATCCGTATCTAGGACGAACCTTTCAAACGTTGGAAGAAGCTGGAGAATGTTTTCGAGCTTATTCATTGAGGGTTGGTTTTGGCATTAGAATAAAAACTACAAGAACAAGCAGCGTATCGAAAAGGATATGCTCTCGCTTATACGAGTGTCATAGGGGCAGAAACCCAGTGCAAAATGAGACACGCGTAGGCAACGATGACAGTGATGATGACGAAATAGGGTATGCGCGGAGAAGACGGGATTGCTTTGCGCGCACGAATTGCCAGGTCAAGATGTTCGTAAGCTATAAAGCCAAACAAGATCATTGGCTTATTACCAGCCTGGAACTGGCACACAATCACCCGTTAGTAACCCCTTCTAAGGTGAGTCAGATGCATCAACACAAGAAGATGGGTAAGGTCGCGAGGAGCCTAATTCACACAATGAGCGATGCGCGGCTAGGACCTACCGACATGATTAATGTTCTTGCTGAACAGGCTGGGGGAATTCAAAATTTAAACTTTAACACGACAGACGTTCGTAACGCGGTCCGAACCCATAGACGAGCCGCGTATGACCTCAATGATGCGCAAGCGACAATGAGCCTATTGAAACGGATGCAGATGGAGGACCCGCAGTTTACCTTCGACTATAAACTTGACGACGAGCATCGAGTTAGCACAATTTTTTGGGTCGACGGTCGTTCGAGGCTAGCTTATAAGCATTTTGGGGATGTCGTGACTTTCGACACCACATACCGTACCAACAAGTACTCGATGCCGTTCGCTCCTTTCACGGGCGTCAATCATCATTATCACTCCATCCTGTTCGGGTTCGCCTTGTTAAGGGACGAGAGCGAGAGTTCTTTTGAATGGTTGTTTAGGGTGTGGCTGGAAGCAATGAACTTCAAAGCACCGACTGTTATCATCACCGATCAAGATTTGGCAATGAAGAAGGCTATTGCTACCGTCTTCCCAGATACTCGACACAACTTGTGCACTTGGCACATAAGCAACAAATACCCTGAACGTCTGCATCACATGTACGCAAAGTATCCAGACTTTAAACAGGATTTTGACAAATGCGTCCTCAAGTCATTAACGATTGAGGAATTCGAGGAGAGGTGGGAAAAGCTTGTTCGGGATTACTCATTGCAAGACAACGAGTGGCTCCAGCACTTGTACGGGCTCAAAGAGCAATGGATTGGCGTTTACACGAGAAGTCATTTTTCTGCGGGCATGAAAACGACGGGCAGGAGTGAATCTATGAATGCCACGTTCGATAGTTATGTGGGTACAGCTACCAATTTGAAGAGTTTCGTCACATCAGCACAAAAAGCGGTTGCGTCGTTGTTCGTGAAAGAAAGGGCTGCAGACTTTGCAACCACGTACAAGCAAAGGAGAAGGTTGCTTGAGACCCCGCTGGAGCTGAACGGTGCCAAAGTCTATACGAAGGAGATCTTCCTGCTATACCAAGTAGAGCTGCAAAAATCGGGCCGATACAGTATATACAAGGTGGCAGAAAAGTCGTCGCGTGAGTACAAGGTTTATTCGCTCGTGAATGACCTCGTCCCTGAGAAGCTGCGCAGAATTTATACGGTGACCCACGACACATTGACGGACTCGGTGACATGTGTTTGCAAGAAGTTTGAGTTCCATGGCATCCTGTGTAGACACATTCTGCGGTTTTTCACACAGAAGAATATCAGGACAATCCCCGATAAATACGTCCTGCCACGGTGGACGAAAGGTGCAAACAGGTTGCACGGTACCATTTCCTTTCCGGAGCACCCGTATACTGACTTTGAAGAATCAGAGACGTTGCGGTATAATCATCTGGTGACGATGTTCACCCGTTTGTCCGTAAAGGGTGCTGCTACAATGGTCGGATATAAACATCTCCTCGAGGTAGCTCAGCAGCAAGAGCCCATCGTCGACCAATTGGAAGCAGCTTCAGTCAGCAATGCGGTTGACACCGAGCCTACGACGGGATCAGAAGATGACGAGCCGGGGGAGGGAGCCGACAATGATATCCGGCCTTCGGATCCAATTATATCGCAAACGAAAGGCCGCAAGAGATCTACGCGGATGAAAAGCTCTATTGAGACGGCAACTCAACCAAAAAAGCTAAGAAGGTGTGCATTGTGCAACAAAATGACAGACCACGACAAGCGGAACCATTACAAGGCACTGGGGATAAGTCCAGTGCCTTTGCAAGACGGGGAAGAAGATGATGCCGAGGATGAGGACGAACAAGCTGCAGTGGAACTTTAGTGTACTGAATATTTTGTAATAATCTTTTATGAGCCATCAAAAGTGTCGGACATTTTGTAATAATATTTTAGTAATGACTCGTTTGTAATAACCTTTACAATCATTTTTTTATACGTGATTTCTTACACTGTCCGCTACACTGCGCAGCACAACATTAGAAACCTAAGGTATTAAAGAATACCCCCCTACAACACTTAGTTTTTTTTGGTTTTGGTTCACTTCTCTGCGTCCGCTATACTATGTAGCGGACGGCCCCGCAGAATACCCCCCCTACAACACTTAGTTTTTTTTTGGTTTTGGTTCACTTCTCTGCGTCCGCTATACTATGTAGCGGACAGCCCCGCAGAATACCCCCCCTACAACACTTAGTTTTTTTTTGTTTTTGTTCACTTCTCTGCGTCCGCTATACTATGTAGCGGACGGCCCCGCAGAATACCCCCCTACAACACTTAGTTTTTTTTGTTTTTGGTTCACTTCTCTGCGTCCGCTATACTATGTAGCGGACGGCCCCGCAGAATACCCCCCTACAACACTTAGTTTTTTTTTGGTTTTGGTTCACTTCTCTGCGTCCGCTATACTATGTAGCGGACGGCCCCGCAGATACACATATTATCGATCACTTTGTTATTTTTTGAACACTTGCCCTGCAGATAGACAGATATCCAACACTTGGTTTCCCACCGTTAAATCACATTGGTCAATAAAATCAATCGCATTCAATAAATTTTTTGGGTTAAAAAAGTGTTGTAACGTTACAATGTGAATTGGGGAACATCATCTCTCGCAGGAATTATGTTCCTTACACGGATTTACAATAAACCTAATAGCTCTAGGCCGGCCATTCATAATTTGCCAAGCAATCCTATACCTAAAGTCTTGTATGCATTCTTCGCTCCAGACAGTCTTCTTGAGGCTCTCAGACCGGCAAATGTAATCCATGTACATGCAGAGGAAGACGCCGCAGTCCGAGGAATTATGTTGCTTGGGCCTACTCCTCTTCAATCGGAAAATGAGGACCGGCCTGCGCGACCTTCTCCCGACGCCTACCATTGACCAGGGCAGCAAAAAGATTCTGCGAGAACCATAATAAGCATTAAACATAGCTAGCAAAATAAGATTAATCAGTTTTATAATATGCAAGTTACAACAAGAAGGAAACAGGATCTTACCATGGCATCCAACTGGCCTATGCCTCGGTACATATCAATCACAGGCATCACGTCGGTATCGTCGTAGAGACTGTCGACGACTGAAACCGTGCTCTGTAATGGTTCGTAGCAAACCAAGTACCAGTGGGCATTCCCTAAAAAGGGGATTAGAAACACGTCGGCAACACTTGCGCTCACTGGACTATCCCTAGCAAGATATGCTTGTAGGTTAGGGGACGGTTTCCACTGGGCCATGCCTCTCCCCTTCCTTGCATTGCCCCAGTCGTGCCACTCTTGTACTAGGAGCTGATGGAAAAAAGCATCCAAGATAAACACGCGCAGACCGATGTCTGGATGCTCCCGACACCTTCGCCTCAGAATTTGCACGTAGTGCGAGATGACACCGCTGTCTAACCAAGATCCCGGCGCCAGCGAGGCGATCTCTGTCCAAGAGGCATTGTAATCCAAGCCCTCGGGGTGATCCACGTCATACGACGCTCCGTCTTGGGGGGCCCCGCTAAAATAACGGGCTCGGATTAGATCGCATTTATGCGGCTTTAGGGGCCTGGCTGGATGCCCTTTCGGATATTGCCCTCGGGGGTCGATCGGGGGATATTGGCCTCCAATTCCTTCTTCGGCCGGCTGATATTCCCCTTCGGGGCCGCCAACTGGTCCCGCCCACGGGACAATGGGCAGTGCCTCGGAGAAACCGTAGTTTCCGAAAGGAAAGTCTTGCGTGACTTGAGAGAGGGGTTCCGGGAACAAATTGAAGGAGGGGCCGCTGTAATCGCCCCACGACGCTTGAGCCTGTCCCATCCCCGCTTCAGAGGTACCAACAACTCCCTGACTCACCCCTGAAGCCTGTCCAGAGGGATCACCGTATCCCTGGCTGACGCCCGTATAACCCATTCCCGGGCTTACTCCCGAAGACTGGCCCGATGCTTGGCGCAAAAAATTCCCGCAGCCTAAAGCCAATGTCGCAGCCTGTTGGCAAAGATCCTCGCCCATTGCGCTCACCAGATCCCTCCGCTCACTCAACTTCTGGAAGAATGCAAGCGAGGCATTAACCTACATCCAAAGAGATAAAAAATTAAGTAACTTCAATCAGACATTTATATTCAACTAATTTGGTTCAAGTCAGACTTGTTGGGCAACTTACGAGATTGTATGCCATACGCTCATCGATCTGACCCCTAGGCGCATACCTCTCCCCACGTTCAAAGTTTACAGGGGCTACTCTCCTCCGCGTGATGCGGTAGTACCACTCATCGTACTGATCGATGCTGATAACGGGGTCTGGCTCCGAGACGATGGCCGCCAGTGTGTCCTGCCAAGAAGTCCAAAGCTCTATTTCGGCCGCGCACAATTCGTACGCATTGGCGGTGCCAAACACTCCGACATCCGGTGGGTTCCTGTTAACCCTCATATCCGGGGCATCGACTGGCAAACCCTGCTCCAACTCAAAATGGCGCATTGCTCGGTCGGGCAGCTGCCACTCTGCGAGCTCGAAATGGATCAGGGGTGTGCGCTGCAACCCGGAGAGCGTGAAGACGAACGACTCTCCCACCCGTCGCGCCAAACGTATGTACGGTGCCCAACGCATTTGGCCCGGAGATAGACGGTCGAACTCCCCTCGATAGTACGTAATGTTGTGATGGGGATCGACTCTCCTCTTGTAGTGGCTAGCCCTCCGGCTGTACTCCCAAGCACACAACCGAGGCCAGACTTTGTCGGTTCCATCCCTACGCGTTGGTGCACCGGGAGCAAGGTGTTCGTAAGACCACACCTGAGAACATCAAAAAATTATATTTATATCGTCGATTCAACAAAAATAAAACACAATAACGAAGACATGATTTATATGATATACCTGCAATAGCGAGAGACATGCACATATGGCTTTGGAGTTGGGCCTCGTTGCCTTGTGCAATGCTCGGTACAGATACGAAAGAACCGCTGCACCCCAGGCATAATCCCCAACCTCCGACAGGTTACCCAACAACGGTAAATATTTCACGCTGACCGTGTTCTTCGACGTCGTTGGGAATAAAATTGCTCCCATCACCCACAAGAGGAAGGCCTTTGTGTACACCACAAGCTCACGGCCCGTATAGTTTTCCGGCAAAACCCCGTAGGTATCTACCAACCACTTCAACTTTATACCACCAGTGCTAAATTGATCCTGGGGTATCGAAGTGAAGAAGTCTCGCGCTGTTCTCTTATTCGTTGCGTCTGACGGAGGAGCAATTACCGGCCGCCCCGTCACCGGCAACCCCAAGATGAACCCTACATCTTCTAGGGTAATCGTCATCTCTCCGATCGGGAAGTGAAACGTATTCGTTTCACTTCTCCACCTCTCAACAAGGGCACCTATCAAGGCCCGGTCAAGCTGTTGAAAGATCTGCCCATGCGTGAAAATCCCAAACCCAATTCCACGCAGTATTCTTTTCTGGGAATTGTTCAAGGTCCATCTCGTGAACTCGCGAGATACTTCTACGGTGGTGAGAAGTTCTCTTTCCTACGAATTATTAATAAATACAATTTGAGCAAAATGAACGGTAAAACAACGTTCGTAATAATAAGAAAGTTGATAAATAATGTATCTTACTCCACCATCCCATATGAGCGTACTGATATGGTTGGCTTGGTCGTATAACACGGATGGATCTTCTGGTCCAGGGATAAATTCCATTTTTTGCAACTGAAACTATGGAATCGGATTTTACAAACGCTAGCACATGAACAAATACATACATATATAAATCCTCATCACCGCTAGCACATGCTCAATGCATAATCAAAACCACGCATAAAACGCAATATTGATCACAACTATAGATTAGAAACATGTAAAGGATTGATTTTGTGAACTTACGTGATCTATTAGGGGGGGATTAAAGCTGCTCTTATGAAGAAATTGCGCAGATCTGCTTGCCAACGCCGCTGGGAATATTTGTGAGTAGGAAGAACGGAGAAGAAGAGTGTAGAAGTTATAGGGGGACTTTCTTTTGGGTTTGAATATATATATTTGCTGTCCGCTGGACAATATATATTTGCCGTCCGCTATATAGTATCGCGGGTCTGTTCCTTGTCCGCTATATAGTATCGCGGACGCTAGACTTTTGGTAGTTTTCTCTACGTCCGCTATACTATGTAGCGGACGACACATCTTCTCTACGTCCGCTACATAGTATAGCGGACGGCCCCGCAGAATGTTTTTGGTTGTGTTCTCTACGTCCGCTACTTAGAATACCACTACTTAGTTTTTTCTTCTACACTTTGTTCCACCTCTCCAAAACTTCGTTTTTTCTACACTTTTTTCAGTTTTTAAAACTGAAAAAAGATTTGTCAACGGCCTTAGTTTTTTCTTCTACACTTAGTTTTTTCTTCTACACTTACTTCCACCTCTCCAACACTTAGTTTTTTCTACACTTAGTCCAAACTGTCCGCTATATAGTATCGCGGATATACTTACCGCAGAAAATGGTTGGCACGGACCAGACATTTAGTTTTTAAAACTGAAAAAAAAAGAGGGAAAATTTTTTTGTCAAACGGGGCCTTAGTTCCCGACCTTCCCGAACCCGGCCTAAGCGGAGGGCCTTATATCCGCTATATATATAGAACTATACAATGTGGCGTAATGTAATAAATTGGAATAAATTGGCGCCCGTAATGCAGTTTTAATAAATTGAAATAAATTGGCCCGAAGACTTGTTTTAGCGACATAGTACGTTAATGCTATTTTAATAAACTGACGCCCAAAGACTTGTTTTAGCGACGGAATCAACAATCTCAATTTTTCCAAAAAATAATGTACGATTCATAATCAACGATCTCAATATATCAATATCGAGCAACAAAAAAAGGCACAATTAACCAAGAAAAAATTTGAAAACATAATAAACAAGAACATAAATATTTTTATTATAATAAACTATGGTTCACAAATGGGGTACGAAAGCTTTTCACAAGCGCTCCGTTCAAAGATTACAACTTGAAAATCCCACCACCCAAGGTGTTCGAACACTACAAAGTCCCCGAGTTCGAGGCCATGCTGGCGCACGAAGACGTTCCAACCCTCTGCGAATTCCTTTTTTTGGGATCGGCCGGGCTTCAGCTTGATTTCAACCTGCCATGCCCCCTTGCGGCTATATAATCTTGCACTATCATGAATTGTTGTAAATTGATTGGTAAATGCTTCCGGTATGTCCTACCAAACACAAAATACAAAAAATAGGTTAGTTTTGGTTAAGAAAAACAAAAGATCAAACTTTTAACACACGAAAATACAGAGAAAGAGAAAGAGGGATAGCCTACAAGTTCATGCTCAAATCCCGGCATCATGACTTTGAAAAAGTGTTTGCCTACCAGGTGCAAGTTGCCAATATAATCGTAGGCGTAGGTGGTCTCCGATCCAGAAGCCATCGAGATCGTCGTTGAGGGGAGGACGGTGGTGTCGGCGGAGATGTGGGTGACCGGAGATGTGAGTCGCCGTAGATGGGGTAGCGGCTTTAGGTTAGATGTTCGAGAGAGGGGACGCCGTCCGCTACAATAATATATATACCCCGATCTGATTAAATATTTATAGCAGGAGAGAGTTGACGCCATACAGATACCAAGGGGACAGTTCTCGGGGCTCACGCCCGAGACTTTATAGGCGACCGAGGGGACAGGCCCTGACATGTGTCAGCCTAGAGATCGTCCGCCATACAGTATGGCGGACGCCTTTTTCCTGACACATGTCAGGAACAGAAAGGCGTCCGCGAGACAGTCTCGCGGACATGGGAGGAGGGCAAAAAGGTAAAACTCCCGTCCGCGAGACAGTATGGCGGACGGGGATCAGTTTTGGAAAAAGGCGCGATCTGGACCGTCCATCTTTCAGGATGGACGGTCAGATCGCGCTAGCAACTTAACTCCATTTGCTAGCGCTATCAATGGATCAGCTCCATATATATATATATATATATATATATATATATATATATATATATA